>DWKL01002172.1:0-13120 GCA_018249415.1 Phareas burnsi | reverse complement strand
TAACATTCTAGTGGTTTGGCCGTTACGTGTCCGTTAAAAAATATTTCAAAATTATATGCGTTTTACAAGTTAATCATTCCATGCTTTAATGGTGAATGATAATATCGTGAGGAAAAGTTATCTCTGTTAAGTTCTCGAAGGTGTGTGAAGTCTAATCCGTACTTGGCCAGCATGGTTGGCGACCATGCTGGCCAAGTAGCAAACGAGCGTGCAGCCCATAGACACCCATATCTAACCTCAAACAAAACTGAAGTTCTCTCTGAAGTCATACATTGATGCGTCACTACTCCTGAGGACTACAATGGTCGTCTCGCTGTAAGAGTGCCCAGCAACCGCACCTCTCCAACCGAAACAAACTGCTTCACGGCAGATTATGAGGGCGGCGGTGGTACTTTCCCAGACGAACTATAGTTCTACCACCTACTATTCATAATAATATTTCTAAATAAGCATAATTCACCCACACAGACTCATTCAAAGTAAGATAAAAGCTTGAGCTTAGGCAACTGCGGTTATTTTGAAACAATGGGCGGACTTCATTGTTTGTTTGTGTAGATTGTATTTTTATTTTTTCTAATATTATAAATATAAAAGTCACTCTGTCTGTTCCTTATCAATATATATATAAGATTTCAATTTGACGACGCGTGGCGCAGCGGTTACCATGCCAGTCTTGACACGCAGAGGGCTCCGAGTTCGATACCCAGCCAGACAGACATGTAAATGATGAGTTTAAATTTCTGTTCTGGGTCTGGGTGTTTGTATTCTTGTATGCGTCCATGGCACTCACGAAACAGCGTATTCTAGTCTGGTGCTATGAGAATACAAAGCGTTTATTTCCTAATAAATTTTTCTAAGAAGCTAGCTTTCTTGCTGGAAACTGAAATAAGCTGTTTATACAGTACAATCATAAAGTTTTCAGAGGTGTGTGAAGTCTCCTAATCCGCACTTAGTCACCATGGTGGTCTATGGCCTAAGCCTTCACATTCTGAGAGGAGCCCCGTGCCCAGAAGTGGGACAGTAATTGGTATATTATGATCTATTTATACGAAGTTACGAATTATGAAAGCAATGAGAGCCTAGTAGTTAAGATTCCGGCCTCTCACACTGGGTATCCGGGGTTGGAATCCCACACGCACCTCTGATTTTTCGACGTTATGTGTGTATTATAAATTATTTATCACATGCTTTAACGGTAAAGGAAAACATAGTGAGGAAACCAGAGCTTCTCAGACTCTAGACTTCAAAGTTCTAGAAGGTGTGTGAAGTCTACCAATTCGCACTTGGTCAGACTGGTGGCCTATGGCTGGACCCGTTACTCTGAAAGGAGACCCATGCACACCAGTGGGAAATTATTGGGTTGATGATGATAATACGAAGTTAACGTATATTTTTGTTTACAGGACGCCCAGCCCCAACAGTCATATGGGTGATAGACGGGACCCCAGCACCCCAGTATATAGGCGAAAAAACAGACACACACGTGGTAGTCAATCGACTTGAACTGCCGCATGTCAGGAGAAACCACCTCAATACCACGTTCAAGTGTCGAGCGTCAAATACTAATCTGGTCAGTCCTCAGGAGAAGACGGTCAGATTAGAAATGAACTGTAAGTATTGTTTTAAAAGGTTGTAGAACCTTTGTGACGCGATTCCAGAAGCATAACCTCACACTTATTTTTTTTTTATATGAGCGTGCGAGCCATTGTTAAATGATCACTGCAGCTCATGGACACCTACATCTGCCTCAAATAGGGCTGAAGTCATATCTGAGGTCGTATGATGCGTCAATACTCCTGAGGATTAGAGTGGTCGCTTCTGTAAGTGTACCCAACAAATTCACCTCTCCAACCGAAACACAAGAATTGGCCAGCGTGGTATAGCCTTCTCATTCTGAGAGGAGACCTGTACCCTGCAGTAGGACGGTAATAGGTTGATGATGATGACGATGATAATGATGATTATGATGACCACCAAAATCGGATGAACATGCAATCAATCTGAAGCTTTCATTACATAAAAAATATAATGAACTACGCCGAGCCCAATTTACTTTTTAAATTACACCGTGTTCTTGACAGTTTATTAGGAATTCGTAGAAAGTTTAAAATATTAAAATGTTAGAGGGTTCTCTTTTACTTAAAAATGATTTAATAACACTATATTAAGTTTCTAGCCAACGCCAAGTTTGGACTTGCTGAGCTTATTTATAACGAGACCCAGCGCACAGCGCGTGCTTCTGAGTAAACGTCAAGCAATATTGATCATGTCGACGACTAGCAGTGATAGCCTAGTGTTAAGATTCTGGACCCTTACGCTGGGTGTCCGGGGTTCGAATACCGCACGATCTTCTGTTGTTTCGAAGTTATGTGCATATTGGAAATTAATACTCATTTAGAGTTACCCATGAAGTTACCAAATATATACGTTTGAATTTAAAATGTCTGTCGTATAATTATTATTACAATTAGCGACTGCTGGCGCTTCTTATTTCAATGCGGGTCGCACTGAAAAACAGCGGCCGGAAAAGACCCAGAGTCGCCCACTTCGTTGCATACCATACTGCAACATCCATGTCGATCTGATGGGCAACATTGTTATATATCCCTTTGTGATGAAGTGAATATTTCTTCCTCTCACTCTGTCTGTCTCTTGTTCTCTTTCTTTCCCTCTCGTTCTTTGTTTGTTTCTTTCTTAAAAGTCTATTGATCTGTCCCATATTAGGTGGATATTGAGAATGGAATAAAATGAGACAATAATACTATCATAATTGTCTTATTTCTCAACATGTCTTATCTCCCATGATGAATGTAAAGGATTGAAGACATGGTCCGTTAGCTGAGTTTTGTTTGGAAAAATTCAGTTTTAATAATATCTACAACCCAATTGTATTGTATTAATATGAGTTGGGTATGACAATAATAATAATACTCTTTATTGCTGTACACCAAACACTGAAAATTAAACAGAAGATAATAAAAATGTATATGGGATATATTCATGACAAATTATTTATGCGTTTAATAAAGAAAATTACTTATTTTCTTTATTTCTTCTGTCTTTCAAAAGAATACTGGTTAGGTTTCCTCACTATACTTACCTTTACTTTCGAAGTAAATAGTAATTAATTTCTTACACACACCTGACATAAAAAATGGGTTCTACATCTCCTGTATAGGGACCTGAAATTATTCACTGAGTTATCACAGATCCGTTGGGTTGTCACTATTTAGTAACGATTTCTGAACCATGTTAGAGACCTTCAAACGGATTCAAAACCCGAACACTGTATTCCAATACATTCTAGGTCGGGCCTAGAACATATGGAATGCAATTGCGGATAGATTCCCATCCAATAATGGCACATACAGATAGCAAACAACCACAATTTTCTGTTCCAAAAAGGATTTCTATCCATTTGTTTTCCAAATGTCAAAGGGCTCTTTAATAAAGAAATATATTTCTACCACACTATAACGACAAAGCTGCTCCGTCATCCGGAAAATCGGACCGCGGTCCGTGAAAACGTAAATTTTTTTCATGTACCCACGTACAAAGCTAAAAAACTGGAAAACACGATATTCCATTTGAAACGGTTATGTACGGGAATCTTTTTACTTTGCAGTGAAGCCGACTCGCGTGGAGATTCTGAACAAGCCAGTGACGTTATCATCAGAGAGATACGTCAGTTTGACGTGTGTGTCGGAGGGGAGCCGCCCGCCCGCCCAACTCACATGGTTCAAAGACAATAGGAAATTCAAACGAGGAAAGGTGAATGGGGTATTATGGTTTTTAAGTTCATAAAGTATTTTTTATTTTATTACGCATTCAGGCTTTTAGCTTTCAGCATGTCTCTTTGACTTGTCTAACATCGTTATGCTAAATAATGTTTGGTTGTTGAGTTCTTACGGTCTAAAAATATTCCTGAGATGGAGTTACTTTTTAGGAGAATCACGAGTTCTTAAATATGATGGCAATTATTATCAACATATTTTTTTTATGATCGATTTATTTGAAATACTATGACGAATATTACTTACGTATGAAAATAAAACATGGACAAAAACATAAACGTATATATATATATATATATATAAGACTTACAACGTTTTAAAGACGTTGAGAATATAAAGACTTAATGCTGATTCTATATAAAATAAATGAGAAGCCACATTTTCATTTTTATTACAAAACTAATAAGAGACATTTCCATAGAATCACAAATCCCGTTCCAAAGAGACTTTGTATAAATGGAACGCTAAATAACATTTTCTACGCTCCTAGTCCCAGACTAGGACATCCTGTGTTCGTATACCATGGACACGATGATACAAACACCATGTAAATATCTCCGTGGCCCGGAATCGACCCTTTAGTAGCTATTACGTGTCAGACCGAAACGACTTTTTCTTTGTTATACATCGTTTTTCGTTGCTATTTATTTTCAACGTTTTATATTTAGGAATACGACGATACCATGTAACGATCGGTTTAGTGTATTTTATTATTATGATTTAACTAATTAGATATATTATTCCATTGGCCACTTTTTTAAGATAAAGATGTCGCCATTTTACCTCCACCTCTGCTATCACACAAATATGTGCATGTATCCAAACGAAAAACCTCACATAATTATAACATCCACTACAAGAAACACTATAACTTGTTTGTTGTAGTACTCATACTCACACTCACTCAAAGGCGTGTTTGTGAACTTACCTGTGGCATAATAATTACCTACCGAATTTCGACTAACACGATATTAAACATAATTAACTCTTGAAATTAGGTTCAATTTTGTTTGATTGATCTGACCAGCGTATTATGCCTAAAGTAGCATAACACGCTAAACTCAATTAGGTACATGAACCACGCCTCCTGCGCGCTTCTATCTATACCTTATATTATTTTGTGGCTTTCAATATCGTGAGATGTGTTACCGTTACGCCACGCGGATTGCCAATATAATTCTAACAAAACAATACGTTTACAGATAATAGATTCAATGAACGAGACTTGGGTGAGCAGCAGCTTGCAGTTCATGCCGTTACCAGAAGACGACGGCGTCCAACTCAAGTGTACGGCGGACAACAGCGCTCTACCTGGCCAGAGTATTGAGGACTGGTTAAAACTGGATGTAGTATGTAAGTACTATATTTCTTAAGGCTTATGCCGTTATTGAGCTGAGCAGTTATCGCCCAGAAGTTAAATTTCTAATCCAGCACGCACCTTTGATTTTTTTAATTTATGTACATGTTACATATTAATTATCACTTGCTTTAACGGTGAAGGAAAACATCGTAAGGACACCTACATGCTTAAAAGTTCTTTGTAAACTTTTCGAAGATGTGTAAAGTTTAGTAATGTGCAATAACCAGCGGACTGGTGGACTATGGCCGAACCCTTGTAATTTTGAATGGAGATCTGTGTCCAGCAATGGGACATTAATGGGTTGATGACGAAGATCCCGATTTTGTGTTTCGTTTCTGGAAGCAAAGCGGCAAAAGAAATTCTTATTACTAACTTTTCGTTTATTATCCCACTTGCATTAGCAAACTATGTAGACAGGTCCTGTAATAGAAAAGTGAAGAAATATATCCTCACAGATCAGATTGGGACAGAATAGGAATAAAAAAGAAGATAAATATTTTCTCATTTATTGCGACACAAAATATTATTATACATAAAAATGGTTATACCTGCAATAAAGCGGAGGGATTTCTACAATTAAAAATAAGTCGGTGCTATCTTACGGAGTTTAACTTATATAATTAATTTATAATTACACAGTGATTTTTTTTTTTATCTTTGTAAAGTAGCAAACGAGCGTGCATGCCACCTGGTGTTAAATGGTCACATCAAACCACAAACAAAACTGAAGTTCCGTTTGAGGTTGTATATGGATGCGTCATTACTACTGAGGACTAAAATAGTCGCCTCGCTATATCTGTTCCTGGCAACCGCACCACTCCACCCGAAACACAACTGCTTTACGGTAGATTATGAGGGCGGCGGTAGCACTTCCCCAGACGAACGATTGTTCTACCACCCATTAAAAAACTAAAGATCGTTCGAGGAGCTACTACCACATCCTCATAATCCGCCATGAAGCATTTCTTCGGTTGGAGACGGGCGGTTGCCGAGCACACTTACACCGAGGCAACCATCTTAGTCAGGAGTAGTAACGCATCTACGTACAACCTCGGACAAGTTTTTGGTACTGTTTGAGATTATATGTGGGTATCCATTGGCTGTAGTGAGCATTTAACATCAGGTGCCTGCCCTGTACGCTCGTTCGCTACTCTTCAAATATAAAAAATAAATAAAAAAAACGACAAATCGCCACTAAGTTTTTAAATATAGCACGATTCTAGCAAACTAGATCACAATAATCAGTACTGGACGTCACTGTCTCTGCCTTTGTTTGCGACTGTCCGCAAAAAACAAATTCACCTCGCGGCTAGAATAAAATTTGCGCGCCATATTTTTCTTTTGTCAGCTTCTAAAATAAATGTAAGCGCTCCAGAGCCATTATGAACAAAATAACTTTTATTCATGAGTTTAACGTAGCTCCGCCTAAACTAAAGTTACGCAACTACATAACGCAGAGATAAAATCTTAGTGTAACCGTTACGGGAATAATATTTGACGACACGGCAATGCGGCAAGACGTTTGTTTGCACGAGCGAGTAATTTCCAATTTTACAAATCATCAGAATTATGCCGGCGAACATTATGTTTGCTTTACTTTCTGAATAATATTTGCGAACCTTCGAGGCCCGGCCATCAGACCAATTTGTTCAAACCGACTCTTATTTACTCGAAGACAAACGCGCGCAATGACGCAATTCGCTTAACATCTTAATTTGCGAAGTCTCATTCGCTAAACGAATATTGCTACAAAATAAGCAATAAAGGAGCTCGGTTTAACCAGTTTGCACATCTCTAACATCGTTAAGCTTAATTATCATTGCTACTTAAGCACTTTCTCTGTACACCGTCTTCCACATACGACATACGGGCGCTACGGTCTGTCTGTTGTCTTTGTTCACTGACACTGATTGTCTCTCAAGAAAGAAAGGTTGCGATGATCGTACTCGTTCTAAAAATGCACAAACAACTATAGAATCTTAATTCCACAAGATTAATACTGTTTTTCCTAGTAAGTTATATTTTGTTTAATATCACATGGTAGAGCCTTGTCGTCGTGTTATGAAATACTTTAAATAAAAAGTTTTTGAGATTGTTCCAATTTTTTTTTATTTTTTTTTTTGTAAACCCCAAATAGTGCAAAGTTCGGTGCGTAAGGATAAAGTTAGTGGGGTGTGTCGTGATATGGTAAACAAAAAAGAAAACGTACTAGACGTAGAGTAGATAGATTAATCTACCACTAGTGCCTGTCAATAGTTTCTCCCCGCTACCGCAGTTTCGCCGTGACCACGATCCATGCAACTGGGTCGAAATATAGGCAATTAGAAAACAGCATACCGTGAGTACTCCTTACGTAATTAAAATGTATAATTTCCGCGATAATATTAGGTTAAAATCATATGTGTGAGTAATTACTATCCATATTTAACAAACCCTGAAATTGCCAAAATATAAATGCATTCTTTAAAAGCCACTTTACCGTGTCATTGATGGATAAGGCACCTGCTTAGAATGAAAATGAACCAGTTAGCAGGGGTCAATGGGTCAGGAGGTAGTTATACGTGCTATGACGTCATACAGACGTTCAGGCTAAGGGTTATATCAAAGTTATTTTCCCGAGTAAAATTATAGGGAATGTGAACACGCCTTTTATATTTATAGAGAATTTTTAAACCATTCTTATTAATGTCACCTGTTTCTATGTGTATCAATTGTACCGGTATCTTGCGATTCAATTTCAACCACTTGTAGATATCTGAATAATTTGGAATTTCGCACACGTATCAAGACCCGATGACAATGCAATAATTCCAGGTACACATGTAGCGAGGCGACCATCATACTCCTCAGTAGTAACGCATCCATATACAACCTCGAACGGAACTTCGGTTTTATTTGGGGTTGATGTGGGTGGGTTGCGATGACCACTTAACATCAGGTGGCCTGCATGCTCGTTTGCAACTTTACAAACATAAGGAAAAAAAAATCCATGACTATGCAGGTCATATTCTCACCAAGGTGATGATAAATATGGCCATAGCTACAGCAGTTAGTTACTGTGTAGCAACAATGCCTCAAAGAGTGTTTTTTCATTATCAACCAATTAATGTCCCACTGCTGGGCAAGTGTCTCCTCTACAGAATGAGAAGGATTAGGCCATAGGCTACCACGCTGACCATGTGCGGATTGGTAAACCTTACATACATTCGAGAACTTTACAGAAAACTCTTAGATGTATAGGTTTCCTCACGATGTTTTCCTTCACCGTTAAAGCAAGTGATAATTAATTTCTAATACGCACATAACTTCGAACTATTAGAGGTGCATGCGGGGTTCGAATCCCAGACCTCTAGTGCGAGACACCGGAATATTAACTACTAGGTTATCACTGCTTGTGCTGGGTGTTTTTTTTCTATTTTATAATTGTAATAAGATGACGCGTGGCGCCGTGATTATCACGCTGGTCTGACATGCAAAGGGTTCTGGATGACCGGCCAAGCAGGCATGTCAATGATGAATTTAGATTTCTGTGCTGCGTCTGGGTGTTGTGTGTCTTTGTGTATTCATGGCATCCACATTACAGGGAATCCTAATGTGGGGCTATAGGTGTACAAAGCGTTAAGCATTATCGTGTAATCATTCAAATGCTAAAATTATTATTATTACTGAAGACACACTTTGTGGTAGAGTCCTAAGTTTGCTGTATAACGGCAAATGCTCGTGTGTTTTAGTTTAAAGAATGTGGTAAGGGTATCAACTGATCCGTGATGAGTCTGAGGCAGTACTTCAATTCTATTTTTGGTTGATTACACATGCCCCTGGGCGCCAATGACCACTGCCTATCGTTTGCACTGCATCCTTGTTTTCTACTCTATGTTATAAAAATATATTGCTTAGATATGGCACCTTGTACCGATGTTACATTTTTTTTATGTTTGAAGAGTAGTAAACAAGCGTGCAGGTTACCTGATGGTTAATGGTCGCTGCAGCCCATGGTCACCCACATCCAACCACAAACAGGACTGACACTATCCGAGGTCGTATGTAGATGGCTACTCCACTCCCTTAAGGACTGAGATGGTTGCCTCGTTTATAAGTGTACACAATAACCACATCTCTCCAACTGAAACACAAGAATTGCCTCACGGTGGATTGTGAGGGCAGCTGTAGTACCTCCGCAGACAAACTTTAATTTCACCATCCTTCATATTATATATTATGCCGTCAATCTATACTAATATAATAAACTTAAAGAGTTGACTTGTTTTTCTGTTTGAACGTATGAATCTCTGGAACTACTGGTCGGATTAAAAAAAAACTTTTTGTATTAGATAGGCCATAACGTCACGCTAGTTAACTAGCAAAGTTTTAGCTAGTAACATCACGCTAAGATTTTTATGAGCAGAGCAATTATCATGCAAAGTTTAAGCAAAAAATGACGCAAAACAAAAATGTACACGCCGGTGCGGGGGGGGCGGTGTGGCCAGTACTTATAACACTAGAACTATAACACAGGAAAATACTAGTTTTCGCTACCTCGCTTGAAGTTGACGTTTTGAATTATTGGTCGGAGGTAAAACTCACATTCTTCACACATTTCACAACTTCATATAAATTATTTCTTTTGGTACATTATTATAAATTCAAACTGATGCTTGGTAGTAGTTTGTAGATGGCACCTTAAGGGAGACTGGAACTCTGGAGTAGATGCTAATAATTGTGGTGGTTTTGATCAATTGCAGTAACCACAATAGACGTTCGCTCAGGCTAGTACCGGTTATGTAAATGCCTGACAATAATTCAAATGTAATATATAATATTATGAATTTTTTAAGTTATACTTCTTTGAGAATATTGATTACAGTGTATTTTTAGCGTGGCATGGAGTTGCGCGCGCCGACGTAGCACATAATCTATTAGCGTGGGACGAAGTTGCGCGTGTCGATGTAACACATAATGAATTAGTGTGGAACGAAGTCGCGCGCCGGTGTAACACATAATTTATAATTTTGATTTAAGTGTTTATTCAAACTTTTTGTAGTTTTTACTTTCGCCTATTGGTCATTTGTTCAGTTAAAATTTGTTTCAATGCATAAAAACAATACACCAAAGAAGTATAACTTTTTACATGCGTGCATTAGTACACATACACCTTTTTATGTTTGTAAACACAATAACATTTAACATCAAACAGGACTGGAGTCCTGTCTACTACGTATGACCACGTAGATGCGTCACTACTCCTCAGGGCTCAGATGGTCGGCTCGCTGTAAGTGTACCCGACAATCGGACCTCTCCAACCGAAACAACAAATGCTATACTGTGGATTCTGAGGGCGGCAGTGGTACCACCGCGGACGAACTATTGTTCGGCCTATACTATAAAAATACACTCATAATAAACGACCTCCGCGGGTGCTCCTAGGGTCGGCGTCCTCCGACCATCAGGAGGACGGCAGTTAGTCGAGTCGAAGGACAAAAAGTACACCGAAACCACCCACTGAACAGTGGGGCTGGTATTAAGACTACAGTTGCGCATCTTATCGTAATATTTTTATTAATGTTGCGGTATTATGTGCTATTGTATTAGTCACCGGGAGGTTATTACCACCTGAGAACAAGCCCGGGCAAAGTGGGAGACCTCGAGAGCCGAATTCCCGTCACCATCTCCCCCTCCTCAGTGGTGCAGCGGTACTGTGGAGTATGAGAGGCCTTGCAGGGCAGGACGTGCCACTTTCGATTCGAATAAACGACCAGTGTCTTTTCCACATACAACTTTTTTATCATCACTAAACACACCTATAAGCATTTATATATCAAATATATTAATTAAACTCGAACAAGTTAAACGAACAATAAACTGCGGTTGCTGCAATTGATTGAAATTGCATTAGTAATTAATTCCTTAATAATACACATTAGGTTTATAATTTAGTTTTGTTCGGAGGCTATTTTATTTCACTTTCAAATGATATTGAATCTTACTGTGTTGGTATTAAGGCTGAAAGTAATATGTAGTCGTCAATGAATAAACCATTGTTAATCATGGTTTCAGGACTTCGCTTTGCGCTGTATTTCTATTTAATATATTCCATACTAATATCGTTCCACTAACTTGTGGATAATTTGCTTTTGAATACTGTAAGGATTTTTTATTTTTCTTTATTTTCAGTAGAAATTTCAGTTAACAATGATGGTTGGTTATTATTGGTTAAGGTGCCGGCCTCTTTCACTGGGAAGCCGGGGTTTAAATCGCGTACCCACCTCTGCTTTTTCGAAGTTATGTGCGTATTAGAAATTAATTATCACTCGCTTTAACGGTGAATGAAAACATCGCGAGGAAACCTACACCTCTGAGAGTTCTCTATAAAGTTCTTGAAGGTGCGTTAGGTCTACAAATCCGCACCTTGGCAGTGTGGTGGACCATGGCCTTCCCATTCCGTAAGGAGACCTGTGTCCATCAGTGGGACATTAATGTTGATGATGATGAGTAGAAAATTAATTGGATATGTTGAATGTTAGATATGGCTTATTATATTATTTAAAATATCTTATTTTCATATGCAATAATATAAACGTTACGGAACATTAAATTAATTGTTTAAAAACAAAAACGATGTCATAAAAGTCGAAAGTTACTCCAATTGTATGCCTAAAATCCGTACACCAATGATCTTTAAACGGTAAAATGACAGTGGTCGTCATCAAAGATGCTTGCCAATTTATCATAGCGGATTGTGAAGAGGGTGGTACATCCCCGGTCAGATTATTATAGTACAAAAGATGCATTATTTATTCTCTCATTTATTTTCACATCTGTTCCTTTAATCAAGATTCGTTTATCGCATGTCACTAAGTAGTATAGCGAGACAGAGTTACGGAAACTGTCCACCGCTTTTTATGTTTGAAGAGTAGCAAACGAGCGTGCAGGCTACCTGATCTTAAGTAGTCACTGCAGCCCATGGACATCCATATCTAACCTCAAACAAAACTGAAGTTCTATCTGAAGTCATAGATAGATATGTCACTAATCCTCGGGACTATGATGGTCGCCTCGCTTTAAGTGTCTGGCAACTAAACCTTTCCAACCGAAACAAACTGCTTCACGGCAGATCATGAGGGCGACGGTGGTACTTCCCCAGACGAACTTATAGTTCTACCACCTATTCAAATCGCTAATTAGGTTATGGGGAGACAAAATTACACAGTAATATTGCGACATTAATTGTAGCTATATCTCGCTCGTGAGATATTATATTCTCCGCAAAACCGCCTCTACGTTCAGGGGCATCTAAATGATTTAGTATACCTCGGTGTTAATTTGCTTCTGTGTTACAGTTTTACTTGGATAACGGTACACAAAGCGTACATTGTTTTGTATGCAAATCCATTCATCACAACTTGAGAGGTCCATTGCTGTACACAGGCCTCTCCTAGGAGAGGTTACTGATGACCTGCTTGGCGTAGCGGTTTATATTTGATGAGAAGCAATCGAGCGTGCAGCTCACCTGATGTTAAGTAATCAATGCAGCCCCTGTACACCAATATCTAACCTCGAACCAAACTGAAGTTCTGAGGTCGTACGTATATGCGTCCCTACTCCCTAGGACTAAGATGGTTGCCTCGCTGTAAGTGTGCCCGGTAACCGCACCTCTCCAATGGAAAAACAACTGCTGCACAGAGGACTATGAGCGCGGCGGTGGCACTTCCTCGAATGAATTTTGATGACTCTACCACTTGTATATATCACCTTCTCTCTCTTTGTTACCTTCTGTTACATCCACAATAGTGACAATATTCTCTTCAGATGCAGTTGCAGTGAACGAATTAGGAGATCAGTCAGATTTAGATATATTTGATTGTAGATCAGATTGTAGATAAGAGCAGTGATAGTGGTTAAGATTCCGGCCTCTCAAGCTGAGTGACCGGGGTTCGAACCCCGCACGCACCTCTAATTTTTCGAAGTT
>DWKL01002171.1:0-13125 GCA_018249415.1 Phareas burnsi | reverse complement strand
CGAATCCCACATACATCTCTGATATTTCGAAGTTATGTGAGTATTAAAAATTAATAATCTTGCTTTATCGATAAAGGATAACATCGTGAGAATACCTACACATCTGAGAGTTCTCCGTTAAGTCCTTAAAGATGTGTAAAGTCTACGAATCTGTACTTGGCCAATGTGGTGGACTAAACCTTCTTATTCTGTGAAGAGACTCGTGCCCAGCAGTGGGGCAGTAATGCGTTGATCATAACGATGCACGACAATGTAAATCGTCTCAAAGTCTCCAAATAATCAGGAAAGCCAATTGTTATAAAATATATTATGTATAGGTAATCAATACAAGTTTTACACATCTCGCGATACCTACTGGACTGATTAATGGATTTGGTATTGTGGTAATTCATATTATAAATTGAAATATTGAGTAATTTTTAACTTGGTGAAATTCAGACATAACAGCATACACTGTTATATGTATCATTTATGCAGTGATCCAAACAAATATATCTGACTTTTTGTCACGTTTATGTTTAAGTAATAAACCTTATATAAATTATATATACTATAGTGTATACTTACTCAGGGATGCCGTCGATCTACCCTGGGGTACTATAGAGTCCTCGCTGGCCATAGTTCCATCGGTTACACCTGGAAATAATCAGTTAATTGATAAAGTGAAGTGGTGAAGTGGATATCAGTGAAGGTGGTAGAACTACAGTTCGTCCGGGGAAAGTACCACGGCAGTCTCGTGATCCGCCGTGAATCAGTTTTTGTGTTTTAATTGTAGAGGTACGGTTGCCGGGCACACTTACAACGAGGCGACCATATTAGTCTTCAGAAGAAGTGACTCAGAAGTAGTAAGGGAGATATATAAACATGACGCATTCTAACTTAATGCTTAGGAAACAACCCGAGCCGCAAATGCGACCGACCTCAATTAAGATTGAAATCCTATTTGTGTTTGGGGATCATACTATTTGTGTCAAGGGGACAGCATGCACCTAATTCCTAGTTTTATGCTATAAAAAATGCACAAGTGTACCTGTGTGTGACATTTTGTTCAGACTAGCTCGTTCCAGTGCCTCTAACGCACCCAAATAACGCGTCAAATTTCGACACGACTGCTTATCCGGCAATTTCTGCAACAAAACGATTTATCAGTACCAAGCCTACAAGTACACTTTACACTGGCTAAATTCAAGATTTCATTCAAGTTCCACAATTTCAGTACAATTAAAATTTTCAAGTTCAACTAAAATAATATTAAAATTCAAGTGTTTATAATATCTAAGTAAATTCTACTTTAAGTAGAAGCGTGTTATGCCGCACCTGGCATAACACGCTATACATAATTGAGCGCGAAAACTACGCCTCGTTCGCACTTCTATCGTCTTATATTGTTCTGTGGGTCGACTATATATTTATTTGATACTACAACTTTATAAAAAAATCTTACAAGACACAAGTCCCTTAGCATGGCGGCGAGGCGGTGCGCCAGCAGCGCATCACGCGGCGGCGACAGCAGGGCGAGCATGCGGCACGCCAGCGCCGCCTCGGGCGCGCCCGGCCGCCGCACCAGGTAGCTGCACAGCACCATCGCCATCGCGCCTTGGCTGTCTATCAACTGGAAGTAATGATAAATTACAAAACCTAGGCCGGCTGCCTATTGACTGAAATACGGTGTTTTGCGAAAGCTCAAAGCAGACGGCGCCACTGATATTCTAAATTTGCTTTCATTCACTTGAAAATTCATAATATAAGTTTAATTTATTTCACGAAAATTATCACTCTGAGACTGGAGGTACTTGCCGCAAATTTGAGCGTTGCTCTTTAAATTAAACAAGTTACCTCATAGTTTACTCGAGTGAGAGAAACCAAGAAGCGGACCACAGCCTCTTGATCAATTTCGGCCAGCGGAGAGCTCGACGGCGCATTTGCCAGCGCACGCAGGGTTGGTAGGGTTGCTTTCTGTTGTACAAAACATTACTATTAAAGAAAAGCCCTTAAGTGTTTTTCTTGCGCCGTTAGCTTTACACCTATTCCTAATTTATAGGTGCACTGCAGGGGTGTTGTATTCTAGTAGAAGATGCAATTAGGTAATTTACATGAAGCGTTCCGACTTAGTCCTTATAGATAACAATGCAACCGGCCTCATGTCAGAGATTGGTTACAACTGTTCCAGGGCGGGAATGGCCATTGACCATTTATCAACAAAACGATGGCGCGACAGTTTTATGCAGCTCGATGCCAATACAATTCATTAACTTATATGAAACCGATACGTTAATGCGCCTGGGGACTAAATTTTGACGTCTTAATAATTATCCGGGTCCATATTAAGATATAGCTGCACAGACACTGCTTTAAGGACGCTAAATAAAGACGAATATTTACCTGGATTTGTTCTTGAGCCCCGTCGACACTGGCAGGAAACGTTTGGAAGAAAACGCCGATTATTTGCCGAAGCATGTCTTCTTCCACTACAAAAATATCCTCACTTTTATTATTTCTAACGACAAATAGAACTTGTACTCAATTTTTTAAATATAACCGTAACTAGTTTCTTGAAATTTATAAACCATAGTCCCACCGACTTGACACTATGATCACCGTACCGGTTTCACACGCAGTGTTCTGGGTTCGAATCCAAGCTGTGCAAAAATTTAGATTTCTGTTCTGTTTTCTTTCGTCCTCTTTGTATCCATGATTATCCCGGCACAGAACTCTAATGTGGGGCTATGAGTGTAGGAAACTTTATTATTATTTATATATTACCTGTAGCGGGATTAAACCACAAAAGCAGTAGCCTGCTCAATATAGAAGGGGATTCAAGATGGCTGAGATGCATGAGACGGCACAGCCCTTCCACTATGATCAATCTGTATGTAACGCACTGAAAAAGATTATTAACAAAACATTTTTTTAAGTTACACAACCAACCGCGTTTATTAGTTATGATATTGTTAATACATCACAGCGGAAAATCCAAATCTAACATAGACCTTATGCGAAGTCATACATATTTTTTTTCTTTGTGGATTGAGTATGGTAGTTATGTTAATGTTAATGCATGCAGTCTTTCCCGTTTCCAGAGGTACTTTCCCGGAAGAGCTAGTTCATCCACCTATAGTGTTTTTAATTGGTATTTAACCGATCGACAGTTTCAAAATGACGCTATCTTTGTATCACATAATTGTATACCTAGTTTTAGTTGAAGACAAACAGCAAGTAATCAGGGGTCCAAGCAAATTCGCGCTCTAAGGGAATTACTTCAAAAGAGTCCCCCCGTTCAACATCGCACATTCCCATGCTGACCGACCGTCGTGATCGTGTCACTAAGCCTCTATTTATCCTTACCACGTCACCCCCTACATTCGAGAGCCCCAGGTCCATGCCTAGTTCGGTTATATGGCCAGGGCGGCTCTTAACACAACTTATAAGAATTCCTTATAACTTACCGCACTGTCCATTATTTTCAATAATAATTCGATCACAGTGCTGTGCGCGGGAGTCAAGGACATCCCCGACTCGGACAATGTACCTGAAACATTACAAAATTGTAACTCAACATCACATAAATAATAATAAAATTGATTTAATCGTAATATGTTCAAATATGAAGGAAAACAATAGAACTTATATTTATAGACCAAGCTTCGGCGCGCGACTTCGCGTGGACTTTAATTTAGTCATTAAGTGGTAAGGATGTAACGTTCGATACATAGAGACCGTTACGTTACATAGAGTTACATATACCTTACAGACAAACAAAATAATATAGATTTATATTTGCAATATTTAACAAAATTTGTTAAAATAATCATAACGTATTTTTAAATATTATATTTGAGTATGACATATAATTAGGACGTATCAAGATACGTTTTAATTATTTTTAGAGAATAATATTCCTATATAATTGCCTTGACCGATAAATACTAAATACACTTTGAGTGTTTTTCTAAACAACAATTTTCCGTTTACCATCTTCGTCCACAGCTTCAGAATGCCGCGTAGAACGTTTCTTCTTCGCGGCCGCCTTGGAGTCGTCTTGCGCTGTTTCCCCCGAATCGTCTTCGAACACGCGCGCGCCGTGCACGCACAGCAGGTCTATGATGCACTTGAGGACCGTCGACACGATCGGCTCGTTCGTTGTGTCTATTAGCTGCAAAGATAATAAATAGTTTTATATTTTAATTCAAAAATTATATTTTAAAGTCTATGTTATTACTAAATTATAGCTAAAAATTTAATTAAAATTGCGTAAAGAAGTAAATAAACAATTAATGTAAAGTAATTTGTGTTACGGTTGGCCGTAACACAAGTATTGCTTCATGGCGGATTGTGAGGGCGGCGATGGTAACTCCCCGGTCCAACTATAGTTCTACCATATATCAAAAGCTCTCGGGCTTCTAGCCTTTATGAAGTCTATTTTTAAACCGATTTTGTAACGATTATGTAACCGATAAAAATATATTATTGGGTAAAAAATGATTAAGAATTTAATAAACTTATTGTGAAACAAATTCTGTTCGAACTCATAGTTTTGACAATATTTTATAACAAATTAATGTACCCATTAACAAAATAATAATCTAATCCATTATTCCATATTTTTTTTGTAATTATCAACCTTAACATAATATGTAAAAAAATCAAAATAAATACAATATACTCACATTGGCGAAAAAAAATGCCTTATTATCTTTCGCGAAGTTCTTATCGAGCATTCCGTACAGTGCCACGGTCTCTAACGCAGTACCCAATATTTCGGGATTTTGAAATATATCTACCTATAAAAAAAAAAGAAAATTTTTAAAACACAGATAATCATCCCAAACAATACAGCATGTTAATCAAATTTGGCCAAATTGACCCTTCAAAGCTAATTTACATTTGCATTTCGATCGATGCCTGTTGCTAATATTAGATAAAAGTTGTTAAACTTTGTTGTGCCTTCTTATACCATTCATACATACACATACATGACTGTCCTTCCGAAGACCGAACCTGGAAGCTCACTATGTGGTAAGCTATGGTGACTACTCGATCATGCAGGATGTTGGCTGCAACCCTTCTCATGTCTCCACTGGTTTTACCCCACAACTGCGGGAAAGCTGGAACTCCTGTTCCAAGCGAATGGGTAGAGAAAAGGTTAGTGGCGAACCCGTCCCGGATATCTTTAACCGCTCACAAGGCTTCAGACAAGGTCGGACGATTACTATGAAATGATAACAATCGGGACCGACAGCATAACGTGCCCTACGACGAACGCGAGCATAACGTGCCCTACGACGAACGCGAGCGCGTACAGGGCGCATCGATTAGTGGTCACCGGTCCATCTTCCGACAGTGCGCGGAGTTGCTTCACTTTAGTATATATTGGATCGGTTACGATCCGTACAAGCCGCCGGGCTGAGTGCGCTTCTTGCAGCACAACATTACCCTATAATGACGTCCAGATTAAATTTACCTCCAATTCACTAAATATCATTTGCAGCATCGGCGTGATAGTTTTGATCTGTGGCGTGTCTAAAGCGCAGTTGAGTATCGTCAAACACTTGATGAGGGTCGCCGCATCGGATTGTTTCTCTTTAATCGTCTGTGAATGATTAAGGTGATTTATTACTGTTGCTGTATTATTGGAGCGAGCAAAAACTAAAAACAGATAATATTCGTTTCTTTTTCAAGAACTGACAATAATTAAGGTTTAACATTATTAAATTTCAAGAAAATTTAAAATTATTGTTTGATTTTAATAGGTGGTAGAACAATCGTTCGTCTGGGAAAGTACCACCGCCGCCCTCACAATCCGCCGTGAATCAGCTGCTGTGTTTCGGTTGGAGAGGTGCGGTTGCCAGGCACACATATAGGAAGACGACCATTATAGACCTCAGGAGTAGTAACGCATCCATATACAACCTCAAACGGAACTTCGGTTTTGTTTGAGGTTGGATGTGGGTGTCCATGGGCTGTGGTAACCACTTGACACCAGGTGGCCTGAATGCTCGTTTGCTACTTTACAAACAAAAAAAAAATCTATGCATTTTCGTCCTACGTAGATGCGTCAACACTCCCGGGGACTGTGTTTGTCCGAAATAGATGGATCTTTTTTTTTTATTGTTTTGTGTTTTTATGTTGAGTTACACTGAATTCTACATTCTGAAACATCGAAAACACTGGCCACTATCGCCACCACCCGCAGTTGAATCACAAACAGTTTACCACCTTTAAAGTAAATATATTAAGCCTACGACACAAAGCACAAGGCATTTTTCTTTTTATGTAATATTTGTGGTACATCTTAGATTTACTTACAGGCATAGGTTGTTGCGGCGCCGCTGGTTGGATGTTCAAATCTTCTAGCTTCTTTTGGATATCTTCTACCTAAAATGAAATAGCAATGTAACTTCGTAGCTTATTACGTGATTTTATATAGAGCATAGCTAGGGGCTGGTTGCAAAGACGGCTGCCAGGGGCTCATTTTGCGCAATATTGCCCAAAATTAAACTCTTGCCACGGACGCTCGTGATCTAAGCTACATGCTGATTTTATAGCAGTGGTTAAGATTCCGGCCTCTCTCGCTGGAGGTCAGGCTTCAAATCCCGGACGCTCCTCAATTTTTTCGCAGTTATGTGCGTATTACAAATTAATTATCACTTGCTTTAACGGCGAAGGAAAACTACGTGAGGAAACCTACATGCATGCCTGAGAATTCTTTGTAAAGTTCTCGAAGGTGTGTGAAGTTTACCAATCTGTATTTGGCCAGTATGGTCATCATTTAACCCTTCTGATTCTGACAGGAGACCCGAGCCCAGCAGTGAAACTTAAATGGGTTGATGATGTTGATAAAATTATAGACAAATATATTTTTTCATAATATAAATATAAATGACGTATATACTTGCTTTAGCTTTACATTCGGCAGCGAGCGCGTAGTTCTGTTCCCTCACTGCTTCCTCCTGAGCTTCTATTGCGACGTTCAAGGACACTCGGAGACGCGCCCTCTGAAAATGTTTCAAACAAATTTAGCTTCAAACAGTAAGGTGCATTAGATCAAACAACCTTTCTGTCGCCTGTGATGTTCGCCGCCACACATACATCTACAGTTAAACTTCAGAATCCGAGACGAACGTTAGAGTCACATTCGTGGACAACGATGGTAACCGACGTTTGCAACTGTAGTGCAATATTGGTAGGCAACTGTAGGATGTTTATAGCATAGAAGTAGCATTTTTTTATGTACGAAAAGAGCAAACAAGTAGTTAAATGGTCACTGCAGCCCATGGACACCCTCATCCAACCTGAAACAAAACTGAATTTCTGTCTGTGGTCGTACATAGATGCGTTACTACTCTTGAGGACTAAGATGGTCGCCTCGCTGTGTGTCCGGCAACCGTACCTCTCCAGCCGAAACCCAAAAACCGCTTTACGGCGGATTATGTCGGCGGCCGTGGCAGAACTATAGTTCGTTCGGGGAAGTATTACCACCATCCTCATAATCCATCGGAAAGCACTTTTTGTGTTTCGGTTGGAGTGGTGCGATTACCGGCACACTTACAGCGAGGAGACCGTTGTAACCCACATGAGTAGTGACGCATCTACATATGTACATACATACGAGAGACTTCAGATATACCTTTAGTTTTCGAGATTAGATGTGAGTGTCCATGGGCTGCAGTGACCACTTAACATCACGTGGCTTGCGCGCTCGGTTGCTATTCTTCAAACATAAAAAAAATACATCCAAAAGAAGAGAATCAGTTGTACTATTCGATAGTGAAACTACGCTGAATGCATATCGTACCTGCAGTTTAACCTCAGTGCTGTCGACAGAGGGCGCGGGAGCCGGCTCGGAGTCGACTTCCGGCGTATCCCGCAGCGCCGAGACGATGTGCCCCACTAGCTCCACGCGCAGCGACACGTCGGGTACCACCAGCTCCAAAGCCGCTACAAACGCTCGGATCACATCAGCGCTAAGCGGACCATATTCCCCTGATGATTAAATGATAAACTGCACATGATAAACGTGATACAATGGTCATATGTTCAGAGGATTCGCCCTAAAGTGAAACCATATAAAAATGATATCTTTTTCTAGGTCTGGGTATTCGCCTATATCTATGACATCACCAGAGATGATATAAGCATGTGGAAATAATAAGTCAATTAAATTTACATAAAGTATATAAAAAACATAGAATAAGTTAGTTTTAAAAAAAGTGGGCTTAAAACAAATAATAAGTTCTTTCGCTAAACATTTATTTTAGTTAAAGTTCTATATATAATATAGTAAACATTTGCCATTCATGGTCATCAATTAAACTTGGCGACCCGCGCGACGCAGCAGTTACCATATCGGTCTAACATGCAGAGAAACCCGGATTCGAGTGTCTGCCAAGAAGACAGAGATTTTGACTGTTTTGGGTCTGGGTATTTATATACTTTTCTTTAAATGTAGCCATGGCACCCACGACGCGGGCTATCCTACTGTTGGGCTGTGAGTGTTGGCAGCGTTCAAGGGTTTAACTAAATCATAAACAAAATCTTACCAGTAAGAGTATCAGTAATAAGTGTTTGCAAAGCATTCCGTCCAGTGGGGTCGGTAGCATCGTAAACTTTCAACATGCTTCCCAACTCATGAAGCACGTACTGACGGGTGCTGAATCCCACTGGGTCTTCGGTTTCGGATGGGCAGGGAGATTCTACAATGCTGTAAAAGAAAAGCTTGCTGAATTAACCACATACCGAAAGATATTATGAGATATGTCGACATTGATTGGCAGTGATTGGTGATCTTCATGGAATTTTGGGCTTGGGGAAAGGGCATGAAAATACGAACGCTGTAACGTCATCATCATCATTATTACTGTCCCGCCACCATCGCCATCACTGTTCCACTGGTGCACGGGGCACGGGTCTCCTCTGAGAATGAGAAGGGTTAGGTCATAGTCCAACACGCTCGTTAAGTGTGGATCGGTATACTTCACACATCTTTGAGAACTTCACGAAAAACTATCAGACATGTACGTTTCCTCGCTATGTTTCCCTTCACTGTTGTATAGGTTTCTTCACGATGTTTTCGTTCACCATTAAAGCAAGTGATAATTAATTTCTAATATGCACATAACTTCGAAAAATTAGAGGTGCGTGCGGGATTTGAACCCCGGCCCCTCCGTTTGAAAGGCCGGAATCTTAACCACTAAGCTATCACTGCTCTTAATGTATGTGCATATTAAATATTAAGTAAGTAATAATTAATATTTAATACGCACATGATATTGATAAATCACAACTCGAACCCTCGATGCTTAGCATGAGGCCAGAATCTTGATAAGATTTCGGGGTCTCATGGCCTTTTAGTGATGTGTGTGTATCTTAACATATAATTTTGCTTTCGTTCATTTGCAAAAAGTGTGTTTAAATGGAACACAAGTATCAAATAAAACTCGAGTACGTTTTCGCGTGTTACTTACAAGGCATAAGTTCTATTTGAGGGTCGACAACCTAGTAAACGTCGTAACTAAAATTAATACCTTTCAGAAATATTACGCATATAAATTTAATTATGATGGTTGTTTAACCATTAAAGCAAGTGATAATATTTTTATTTACCACACACATGACGAGAAAAATACACAGAAATGCTGTAATTAGCATTTAAAGCAAAAATATCTAATACTCACGCTCTAATATATCCCGTAAGCACCACCAAGTCTGGCAACACTGACTCAAGAGTTTCATCATCATCAATTTTCTGCAAATGTTCCGCTAGATGGCGCCAGTACCAAGCAGTCTCTTTATTCAACTTTTCGGCAGGTATCATACGCAATGATTTGTCTGTCGGCAGCCATTCCAAGAGTTCAGAGATTGGGAGACGCCTAAAAAATAAAAACAAAACACATTATGTATATAATCAAGCCTAATTTATCTTAACAAGCCATTTATTAACATCAGGAAATAAATTAATTTATCATAGAAATACTACATTAATTCAATACATAACACGAATAAAGTAAGGATAGTTCCATAACTTGTCTAGATCGTAACCGATCTGCAAAGTTAACTAAAGTCGAGTGACGTCGGTAGTTGGTTTGGTGACTGCTAGTGCCTACGTTTATTGTGTCAACGTTTTATGCACGCTTCCGTGTTTCGGAGGGCACGTTAAGCTGTCGGTCCCATCTATTATCATTGAATAGTTGTCGTTAAACCGTGTCGGAGGCCATAACGGGGGTTGGCCACTAACCCATATCTAGTTCCACTAACTAATCGCATTGGAGCAACGTGGTAAAGTCTGTTTCCCACTTCCGATCTTTAGGGCCAGTTCAGCTCTAGAATGTAATAAAAGTAAATATTTAAGATGCATACTTAAATAAAGATTCCAGCAATTTCCCAGCAACGTACTGCGAATCCTTAGCGTCGTGCGCGTTGTCCAGCCTTATCGCCTTTAGTAAATTTATAATGTTGCCTTGGAACGTGCTCAACCAGCCCGGTATTAAAATTTCTTCCACCACACGCTTCACACGTGGACTGCGTTCAGTTAAACCCACCTGGAAAATTATCCCACAGGTTTTTATTCATGAACAAAGTAAAAAAGCGTGGCTAATTACTGGATTTTAAACCTCGGCTAGATGGAAATAAAATCTAATATTTTTTCGGGGTCCAGTTGTTTCCTTGTGTGCTTCTCTGATTGTGTATCAATAGCACTCCATTTAATAGCGGCCTACGTGCTCCGTATCAAACGGAGTGATTTCAAATTGTAGCGAGGCGACCAACTTAGTCCTCAGAAGTAGTGACGCATCCATGTATGACTTCAGATAGAACTTCAATTTTGTTTGAGGTTAAATGTGGGTGTCCACGGGCAACAGTGACTACTTAAGATCAGGTAGCCTGCACGCTGGTTTGCTACTCTTGAAACATAAACAAAAAAAAAATTGTAATTTAAGTATATTCAAATGTTATGTAACATACATTTGAATATACTTAAATTAAAGTTACCCTAGCGCAGCACTCACACAAGTAAATTTGTACCTTTAGTGTCAAGACCCTTTGTCTAACTCGTAGTTGGGTTACATTGATAGCCGATATATACAGGAAAGCCGCGCGCCGCACAGCCTCGTCTACGTCACAAAGCCTCTCCAGCACGAACGGAACGTTACGTGTACACTTCGCGATCGCCATTAATACTGCTCTGTAATAACAATTATTAATATAAGACAATTGGATTGAAAAACTATTTTAAAATTGGCACAAGACAATTCCTCCCCACTACAATGGAGACTTCGATTGGTGACATGTCTCTCTCTGATCAGACGACGTGAACTGCAAATGTCCACAGCAATAGGGGTTGCGTTGGTACATAGCACGCCTCAGCCCTTTGGCCATAGCGGAGGAAATTGAAGGTTTACAACAAGCTTTCAACAACTGGGAATATGTTTCAATGCGATACAAAACGCTTGCAAAAACGAAATAAAATGTAATGAGATTGTCTGCTAATATTTTTCAACACAAACTGTTATTAAATATTGTAAAAAAAATTAAACATAGAACAACACTTCTCTGTCATGGTTTGGTATGAAAAAGTCATAATAAAACTGATTTTAGCAAATTTCTAACTATATTAACACCTTGATTGCGGCGCCATCCAGCTGTGCGGCTCGGAACACAACAGGTGTTTTTCCGCAGTCTTGGAATGTATCTGAATCACCTGTGTCCCACGTTGTCCCGTTAAACTCCCGGGCAGAAGGTCTATCTGAGGTTGTACGTAGATGCGTAACTACACCTAATGACTATGATGGTCACCTCTCTGTAAGTATACCCGGCAACCGCACCTCTCCAACCGAAATACAATTTTATTATGAAAGCAGCGGTGGTACATTCCTGGTCGAACTGTCATTCTGCCACCTTCATATTTAAATATACTTGTAAACACCCCTAACCTTCTGACCGATGAACTAGGGTCACAACTCATATGGAAGCGATAAGCTCTCGTAACCTCGTCGTCTGGTTCCATGGGGTTCTGTAACCGCTGTAGTGCCAGCGCAGCTCGACAGCGAACCGCGCCGCGGGTGTCTTGGAGGCGTTGCATCTGTTTTAGGCGTATATTTTGTATGTAAACAACAAAGTTTTATCATTTAAAAAATGTTCTGAATTTAAGGTTGATACTCCATTTGTTTATCATTGTATCGTCTGTATTATAAAGATGTCTAAAAATATGGCAGAATTTTTTTTCCTATTTCTATTCAATATTTACTGCTGACTATGTTGCATAGCACATTAGCAGCTTAGCCACTTGTTATCAGTTTGACAAAAAGTATAAAAAAACAAAAGGTCTTGTATCATTTACTAGAAAAAAAATGAACTACTTAATTTTACATAACTTGTGGTAATTTTACAAATACTTTCAAGTAAAGCAAGGTTATGGTGAACAGGCATATTGTATCAAACTTATGGTTAAAAATTGTTTTGTCTTAATTAAAAACATACCTGAGATGCAAGTAGCTTATCACACAAATCATCATCAAGAGATGCATCATCACCGAGAGCAGACAACACCGCTGCCAGCAGCTGGCTTGCTCTGTAACGCACTGATTGCCCGGAGACACATTGACACTGGATAGATTGAAAGACATCCTTTAATCTTTATAGTCTACATAAAAACATTGAAAAATCACAATGCTATGAAAGCAAAGAAAACTGTGGATTAAAAATTATAATCATAAGATTTTGTGCACTAAATTTTTTTTACAATCCAAAACTTTTTTTTTAAAAGATTTGGATTTTTTTTTTGTTAAAACAGTAGCAAACGAGTGAAATGACCACCTGATGTTCAGTGCTCATGCAGTCCGTGGACATCCACATCTAACCTCAAACAGGACTAAAGTTCAATCTAACGTCATATAATCTACATATGACGTTAGATTGACATTACAAACATTGTCACTTTTCTTACTGCTCGAGGGTTGACTGGAAGAGAATGCTTAGAGCATTAAGTCTACCTTTGTATATACAATATTATTAAATGCTTAAATTAATTACTGATTTTTTTAACATGAAAGGTGAGCATCTCTTAGTTGCTTAACTCATGTGAGTTATGCCACCTTCAAATTAATCATATCTATATATTTATATAATATA
>DWKL01002170.1:0-13125 GCA_018249415.1 Phareas burnsi | reverse complement strand
AGAAGTCGCAAAGGAGCATACAGTCCACCCAATTCGAAATAGCCATTGCCGGCTATGGACGTCTACAATTAACAAGTAGATTGAAGTCCAAACTGAGGTCAGCGACAGATGTATTACTGTCCCCGGGTGGCTAAGCCGGAACGTCTGGTGTATTTTCTCGTTTACAAAACAGACGAGTTGAACACGGTTATTATTAAGCCTAAAAATATGTAATTGTGGTGTCTCTGGGTTCAAAATACCAAGGGAGTACCAATGTGGTAAGAATACCACATTTAATATAACAAGCAGCAGTTATACCCTACCTGGATCGCACTGGCGCCGTGACTGCACGAACGGTAGAAGCTGGTACCGGTTCGTCAAGGAATTTAAGATCTATCTCGGGCAGATCTGGCCTCTTTGTCACTGGCACGGCCGCGTCTAGTTTAGCTATTAACTCTGGGTCCAAGCCGAACGGACCCGTAATGATTTTGGGTTCCACTGGAGCACTGAAAAAATAATACCAAGTTATATTAATTTCGTTGATATAAAGTGGTCACTACCACTCATCAACCTCATCCGGTCAGAAACCTGCCCAATAACCGACCCCAAATAGAACAGGATTCCTATCAGAGGTCAATAAAAGTCGAAGACTAAGTTGGATTGCCTCATATTAGTATATTTGCATTAAGACATCCTTCAAACCAAAACACAGCAGTTTCACACTACTCTTATAAAGCAGATTCTTTTTATGTAATGATAGTAAGAAAACAAGCATGTTATGTTACATACTTGTAGCACCTTATGATAAGTAGTCGCAAATGTCCATAGACATCTGTAACCGATTCCATAAAGAGCCCTTCAGGACTAAGAACAACTCGTAAAAGTGAATCTGTCTTACTCAGTCTTCAAAACCAAAACACAGAAGCTACACGACTGGTATAAGGGTAAAACAGGCATGATATTGGTGTTGCTGCAGTTAAACCATGAGGAGTTCAACCACAAACTCATATGGACCCTTATATGGATACAACATAAGACTCACGGTTGAACTGGTGGTGGCGGCTGTTCTTCGATCTCCTCCTCTTCATAGTCGGAAGCGGGCACGGTGTCCACCGATATGACGCGTCTCGAAGTCTCGTGCTCCTGCCGAACAAGTAACTCAACTAGAACGGGAACTTAAGGAGTTTTGATGCATAATCGATGGAAAGGTCTGTTACCTCCCAACTTAGTCTTTAGGGTTTTCTGGTGTTCTGGTTTGAGGTGAGGGGTACGTGGATCGATCGAATCCTGGGCAGTTCTGATTTTTGAAAATTATCACTCACTTTCATATTAAAAAATAACATCATGAATCTCCCCACAACATCCTACCTGAGAGTTCTCCATAAAGTTCTCAAAATGTGTACGAAGTTTACTAATCTGTAGCTGACTGATATGATGGACTATGGTCTAACTCTTCTGATTCTAGCAGAAGGCCCATGCCCAGCAAGGAGACAGTAATGGGTTGATGATGAACAGTGCTATACATACCATGTACTTTGATTTAACACTTTTATATCTGTATCCAAATCGTATCTTATAGGATGTCATCATTTTATGAATCTACCAAAATAGCCAAAATATGCTTTTAAAAACACCCATTAAATATCACAAACAGTTGAAAACTTCAAAACACTTCAATGTACGAGTTAAATGAATTAATGCTTCATGTCGAAACAAATATAGGCAATTCAAAAACCGCAAATTGTGAGTACTCGTTACATAATATAAAAAATGTAATGCTTCATGTATATTTGTCTTGATTTATATGGATTTTGAATTTAAACATTTATCGTGTTCATGAGCTACTAGAAAAGATTATCTCCCCCTAGATATCTTTTGATAATTTTGGCAGATCTATTATAATCATTGTTTTTGTAGATAAGTAACATTATTGTGTAGTTTATCTTAATCTGCAATTATACAATTATTGCTGATAGTTGCAAGGTCAAGATAATATTTTATTAACTCATATTTATTTAATAACCAATAAGTGCTTCTGTTGCAAAAACTTAATTTTTTACATGCCAGTGCCGATAAATATGTCAAAACCAATTTCCTAACTGGAATATATCTTCGAAAAATCAGAGACGCAAGCCATATGTAAAGTTTGGTCCTCAAGAATGGAGAGCCAAAATTCATATAAGTTACCATCTTCTTTATATTAACTGACTGTTAATTTTTTCTAGTCATAATACAATGATACATGTTTGTTGAGTTTGCTGACCTCTGGCGGCGGTTGTACGGGTCGGCCGCTGGCGGACAGCGGTACAAGCGTGGAGCGGCGCGCTTCAGCGCTGCGGCTCTTGCCTGCGCGCTTAATGCGCTCCTCCAGCAGCGACAGGTCCTTGTCGGAGATCTGTAGCACACCACAATTCCTTTTTGTTTTTATGCAAGTAATAAACCAGCATGCAGCCCACATTTTATGAGCGATCCCTACCGTCCATGGAGATTTGTGACCGGCTTCATATAGTACAGGAAACTTGCTTGAAGTCGATTCATACATGGATTGCTACTACTGAGGACGAAGATAAAACGCCACGAAAAAGTGAATCTGTTTTACCACACTCTTCATACCAGAACACTGCAGCGCTACACTACTGTTATAAAGCAGGAAGTGTTGATATGATGTCTCCGAAGTCGATTTATTCTGATGATCTAGCAATGATATAGAAATTGAGGAACAAGAATTACGTCAATACGATTTGTTGAATTGAGGAAATTCCCGTACCCGCCTGAACTTCGTAGAAACCAGTGGCCAGTAAGGCCGATAAGTTAGTCGATTAATTGTTTTTTTTTTTTAAACCGGCGAATCAGTTTGTCGTTTAAGCTTATAATAAATACATCATTAAGTCAATTTTTACTTTGTTGTTAAATCGGACATTCTTTCAACATTAAAATAATTTTGAGTGGTTCGGAAAACCATGCATAAAATAATGAAAGAATGACGCCGCGAGAATAAGCTTTCCCTATTATTTAAAGGCACTAAATCTTGTACTAAAGAAATTTACTAAAATATTTACTAAAACTGTTACTTTCCTAAACTCCTTTGCTTGTTTTATTTTTGTTTTACTGCACAAATTTACAATGTACAAGACCGTCAATCAAAATGACAAACGGACGATCAAATAATAATCCATAGTGATCCGACCTGTCCAATCATCTTGTACACCTTCTCCCCGTCGAGGAAGTAAGCGGTGGCCACACAATTCAAGGCCGCAGAGCGCACTGCGTTGTCCCTGTCGCCGATGTGACGCGCCAGTTCGCGCAGCGCGACAGCATTACCGCTGCTGCCGCTGCCGCCCACCACCGCGGAGCCGTACGTCTCCAACAGATGGTTGATGCATTCTAAGCACTCTATGGAAAAAACAATGTGCACAAAGTTATTAAAATAAGAAACTATTCGTGCTGGAAATGACCTTCTTTCCTTCATTTCTTTCCTCGTATTTTTTCTATCCACATCTTCACAATAGTCATACTATCACTAATGAGAATTTCTATCCATACTTAGCAAAAGAAAGTCATAGAATTCTTTGTGGCTCGGCTTCTGAAACACCAACGTTACAATTATTTCCGCCTTTTAACAGCAGTGCATTATCCAGAGGAAAGGTATTAGAATCGGTGGTAGAACTATAGTTCCTCCCGGGAAGTACCCCCGCCGCTCTCATAATACGCAGCAGTATTTTTGTTTCGGTAGGAGCGGTGCGGTTGCCGGGCACAGATACAGCGAGGCTACCATCTTAATCCTCGGGAGTAGTGACGCATCTACGTATGATTTCAAATAGAACTTAAGTAGGACGGATCTTAGATAGACTTCAATTTTGTTTGAGTTTCGATGTGGATGTCCATGGGCTGCAGTGACTAACTAACAGCAGGTAGTCTGCGTGCTCGGCTCCTCTTCAAACATAAAAAAAAAGATGGACAAAATTTGAAGGGTATGTTAAGGGGAGACACTCAATGAAGGCACTCCAATTTTAGCCTCGGGGTTGCAATGCATCTGTGGCCAATGTTATATTCTTCAAGTCTATTTAGGGTTGGTTACAGATGTCCATGAACGGTAGTGACCGCTCACCATTAAGTATGCTGTTTGCTTGTTCACCAACACTATATAAAAAATGTTTACATAACAAGTACCAAAACGATATTAGATTTAAATAATTTCTTTATATTATATAGTATATTGATTATGATGACGATTAATTTTGAGAACAGGTTTGTGTACATATTAAATATATTTTAGATCAATGTCCCCAACATTCCAATAACAAACGCGTGTGACTACACTGCTGAGAAGTACAATAAATGTCTTTCTTATTGACTTTTCTTGTTGCTAGGCCAATAGTCATTCTAAAAGATAGATCATATTGCAATGCATTTTTGGGAAACACCTATTTCTAGACACATACATTCATACAAACGTACGAGTGCTTACTGATACTGATATGCAAAATTAATATGCGCAAAAATATACAACTTAATAAAACTACCCACTTAATATACATACACTAACCAAATTTCATTTTATTTTTATAAAAATCATAATATACCTGCTCTTTGTCTTGCATTTTTAGATTTAAGTCCTTCCATCAGATAACCAAACAGCTTTGTGACAGAGTACACCACACATATCTGCTTGAACAGAGCTTTCACACCGTTTCTGACTGTGTCCTTAGGGTCTCCCACCTAAATAGAGAGTAAAGTATTTTACATAACTATTAATACTGTTTTATGTTTAGCACAAAACTGCTCTGATATAATTTTGTACATAACATAACTGTCTGCTATTAAATAATAATCTAATGTCTGCTATTAAAAATATCAGCTTATTGTGAATTAAACTGTCTTCTTAAGATCTGTTAATATAATAGAACATTAGAGAAATAAAAGCGTAATTAAAAGGCACTGAATTAAGATCATATGTAATGTGAATTACGAACTAAGCCAGTCTTTATCATTGAAAGGATATTTAGGAAATTTCTTAGATAGCATTTATGTCAAATAAAAACTACATTCTGGCTACCAAATATTCAAATCACATACCTTCAATACAAGATATGGTATGAAGCAATTGGCCTCATATTCCGCCATAGTGTAATCAGCGTCAATGAGGTACTGGAACACCAGACTGAGGTACTCCAGACCTTTGAGAATGACCGAGGGGTTAGTGTCGAAGAACCGAAGAGTAAGCCATTTGAGCACCAGGTCGAGATTTGCCATGAGTGATGTGCCGTTCTCTTGTAAATCTTCCGAGAGTGCTTCTATTGCTTTTAAGTGATACCTAAAAGGAATAAACACAAATTTTTTCAATTATTTATTTATGTAGTACTGTATTGTTGTCAATACTCATCTTCAACCCATTAATATCCCACTGCTGGGCACAGGTCTTTTATCAGAATTAAAAGGGTTAGGTTATAGTCCACCATGCTGCCCAAATGCAGATTAGTAGACTTCATACATCTCACAAAAAACTCTCAGAGAAAATATGTGTAGGTTTCCTCAAAATGTTTTTTTTAACCGTTAAATCAAGTGATTAATTTCTAATGATGACGATGGTGTATTGTTGTCGTCAACATTACAGACATAACACCCAAATTTTTATCTGCCACATTTCAGTGGATTTTATGGACACAAATACTGTGTGGTTTTGACAGGAGTTTCGAAGCATTAGATTGGTGAAGCATTCTATTTTAATTTTCCGCGGTGGCATTAGTTCTATCGTAATCGTACCGGCCAATAATGGTGACCCACCCTAAACAAAATCTTAAATTCACTAAGGCCATACTCGTAAACTCCATTAACTACAGCCTACAGGATTGTCTATTCCTTTTATGAAAAAAGCTATCCTTGAAATTGTGTAATACTACCTAAAATCGCTATGAAACATGTTGGCAACCAGTTGCTTGTTAAATCCGGCGCCGGTCATCTGATCCTTCAACAGTTCGAAGAACTCCTCGCGTGGAGTCGTGAAGTTCCATTTGAGCACTGAAACATATTTAATAAAAAAAACCGTCATGCTATATTTAAAATAAATTATAATTGTAGTGAGTTATAACATAGTCCATTTGTAGATAAAGTAACCGGATGTATTTACTAATGCTGTAATTGCCATTTAATGGCACACCTAAACTTACAAAGTCAGTTTTTTTTAGTTCAGCCCATTTGCACTGGCCTAATCTTTGGAAACAACTAAGTTGATTTCAACAAGCTTCTATGAAGATAAAGGATTTTACCGAGTTACATAGGGTCCTTTTTACCTCCAATATGTCCATGATTTGTACTTAAAAATTAAAAAACTATACATGCAGAATCGCAGGGGGAAGCTCAGTATAAATAAATATTCTATTTTTGTATAGATTGGTTTCCGGCTCTGCCGATGGAAAGCTTGATAATATTACTACTCATTTGTGTATATTGTAATACTTATTTGTGTACACTTTTTGCTGCTATTCTGCTGTTTGTTTATATAGCAAAGAAGCGGCAAACGAGCATGTAATCTACTTGATAAGTTGCCACTACCGCCCATAGGCAACTATAATCAACCCCTATAGGATTCAACTTGAGATCACCCACAAATGCATTACTTCTCGTTAGAACTATGTTGCAACATCTTATTTAAGTATCTTATCTTGTCCCTCTCTTACCACACCTTTTTAAACCTGAACACAGGTGACAAAACTACTGTTATAAACCACAAATATGCTGGCAGTGGTACCTACAAAGTTGAACCACAAATGGTTCTACAAAGAATTTTCTAGAATGCTCCTTACCTTTAAGTTTTTGTTCGTCAATAATGCGCTGGTTCTTGGCGTTGTTATTAGGCAGCAACGGTGAAAAGTCCTCGTCATCTTTCTTGCCGCGACTCGATGCTGACGCTGGTTTAGCTGGACCCTGTAGAAAATGAAATATTTTATGCGAGCATGAACTAAGAAATTTAGGCTTCGCGGCGCAAAGTTAGATCATCAAGAGCTGCATTCTGTGCACAACTAACTGGTCAAAGGAATTAAAAGGTTTTTATATACATAGCTGTGCATGTGGATGTTGATTTTTTTTTGTTTGATAAGTATCAATTCATTTTTCAAAAAACAGTGATTTCCTAGTTGTTTGGAAATTTGAAAATCTATTGAAGGAACAATTCAAGGAACATATCAATTGAAATCTACCTTAGCTTTACTCGGCTGTCCTTTCTTCTCCGCCTCCTTCTTGAGAGCACCCGCTGACTTCACGCCCCTCGGCTCATCCTTCTTGTTCTTGGAGGGCAGCGGTTGTACCGGGAGGTTCGGACGTGCTTTGTCCAATGCCGCTTGTACTACTGCTTTTGAACCTGGCTGTAAAATTTAAACAACATAGTTTTGTATTCACTTAAGAGAATTCGGACGAAATCTCTAAATTAGCTGGTTTTATATTTTCGGATTCGAAAGTGGCATGTTACGCTTCGTAAAGTTCGTCTTATCGTTGTCTATATTTCGTGATTGTGATGTTACCAGATATAGTCAAATCAGATATCGAAATTAGTCCAGTACCTTCCAGGACTAGTTTATATAGCCAGATATTGACAGATAGGACAATATAAAAAACTGTATAGCATTATAAGTTAAGGAAATAGTTATTATTTCGAACAACACACATTTCTATCTACTTCTATTTTGTGTAAGTGCAACACACCGTATGCGTGCGAGCAGCACGCGTGCCTAGGATAATAAAACATGACATGTGCGTTTGCCGCAGTCAACGGGTTAATTGTATAGTTGAAGTTATAATTATTTAGAGCTGTTGAATAATTTGCTGGTAATCAGGTGGAGGTCTTATAATAAAATAGCAAATCAAAGCACTCTTTCTATCGGTTTTTAATAAGTAACTAATACGTATAAAGATAGGGGTCAATGACTACATAAACGTAGCACCTGCAACTTAAGGACCTTTCACACGTTTTAACACGTAACAAATTTTAACTCGCGTACGCTCAGGGGGATACGAGTACGACAGGTTCAATGACCTTTGATCGTGATACCCAATACTGTTTTTATATAATTTATACTGTATTGTTTATTTTTTAACATAAACAAAATTGGGGACTTAATTGCATACTGTCAAGGAAAATATTTTGCTACATGTGAGTAAACTGACCAGTGTAATTAGTATCAGCAAATTTTTCAGACCAAAATGCTTAACAATCGTCTTTACTGATTTTCCTAATAGGACAAGGTGTATAACTGAACCTAGCAATGAACAAAAAGAGTCTCCTGATGCAAAGTGGTTACTGTCGCTATGAATATTTGCAACACCAGAGCTTTTGCTCCTTTTTTGAAGAACCCCAAGTCATAGCGTTCCGGGAATATTTAATATAATTCCATAGAAGAAAGTTCGTTCCACATTTTGCACGTACGGGGTAAACAAACTGACATACCTTTAGCTTATCCATCTGCTTATGCATCGCCTCATAGCCGAGATGTAACATGAATGGAAACACGCAATCGGCGGACGCCTTGCGCACATCTGCCGCGCGGTCTTCCAAACAGGCGAACAGGATCGGGACGCAGATGGACAGCTCCTCCCGGGGGAAGGATTTCGGTGGCACTGTGATACATATAAATAGACAAAACTTATTACACACATCCCCACACTACGATTCCGAGTTGTTGTTCCTATGGATACCACAATACAAGTTGAATGTATGTAACATTCAAAGTGAGGATATAATTCTAAATTGGATATCTATCTGGCTTTGGATTAAACTTAGAACCCTCTGCAAGTAGATTCCAATAAATATGATTACCGTCTCGTTCGGTATGCTTGTTCAAGTTAATTGTACAAATATATGTAGTGATAATAGAATACATTTTATACCATTTCTTATGATCTCATCCTGTCTTCTAATGAATTTTGTTGAAGGCGAGTAAGGGATTAAATGCAGGAAATGATTAGCAGCGTTTCCCTGAGATTTATATTTACTAGCGCCGTGATTACAGCCATAAATCCCCCTTTTCGAGTATTTTTTTTACATCTTGTCGTATGCTCTTTATAACATAGCCTATTATAATATAAATAATTCCATCCATGAGCCTTTTAGAGTCCGCAATCGGCGCACCTTTAAGCGATGCTGTTCCTTCTGAATTTAACGGTTTCCTTTTGTCTTCTTCAAATCTTCAGTCCACCTCGTCAGGGGACGTTCTGAGCTCCTTTTGCCGGAAATAATTATTTAAATCAGAAGTATGCTTGGTGTGACGATCGACGAACGATACTTTCACAATAATCTATGTAAAAAATAATTGTAGCATTAATATTTCTTTTAAAAGATGCACAGAGATACGTATGGACCATTTTCACTGCTTTTTTCCACAGTGAGATTTTCGAAGAAGTGGTCGTTTGTTGTTGTTCCAAAAGAATTCTATTTTAATCAATTTTAAATAATTTCCAGTTGCATTTTTAATACAGTATCTTATCGTATCGTATAGTATAATACGGTATTGTATAGTACACTGACGACCTTAAGCTATAATGCCGTGACATGCCACAACTACTTTTTGAGTTATATGGCATTATAAGGCAAAAGATGTTAAATAACGGCATTTTAGCTTAAGGACAGTAGTATAGTACCGCCACTGACCGTCCGGCAGCTTCCCGGCGAGCCAGAGCAGCAGCGCGGCGCGCAGCGTGGGCGAGCCGGCGCGCAGCGCGTCGTGCAGCATCTCGCCTTCGAGCGCGGCCGCCGCGCTGCCCGCCGCGCTGCACCACGCCTCCGCGCACGCCGCCGCAGCCGCGCGCACCCACTGCTTGCTGTCGCCGAACGCTGACACATAACAATATAAAAAAAGCTACAATTGTTTATCATATGCTCATTACTTCGCGACTACTGTCGCACCTATTTTCCTATCTTAGCTGTCACACACAAACTTGCACGTATGTTACCAAAAAAACATTGTAACATGAATACTTTCATAAACGCTGTTTGTAAACCCATCTCTACGACCGTTTTATGCTAGCGTACTGGCGTGTACTCACTGCCGCCTATGAACAACTGTAATCAACTCCAAAAACGATTGGAGTTCTACTTAGACCAGCCACGAATGCATTGCTGCTGCTGAGGACAAGTTGGCATGCCTCGTGTTAGTGTCTTTCCCTCACACAGCAGCATTTGCCATCGCTGTTGCAAAGCAGAAATAGCTGTCAGTTGTGCCTTCAGAGTTGAACCACCACTATCTTCAAAATACAGATGAGAGCTAAGAATAGTCTTTACCTTGGAAGAACGCCGGGAAGAAAGTCCGCACATGCTGTTTGCATTTAACGCCCATCGCAGTGGCGAGCTGCTCGCATATCTGCAAGGCGCTCTGAGCCAATTTGGAGTTGGAATCCAGTAGTCTCGCGACCAGGGCCGCCGGTAACTCGCCCAGCGAAGGCTTGATCGGCGAAGACGATGTGATTATTGCTTTCACTTTGTCGAGGGCCTCGTTACGGACCTGAGGGAAGATTACGTTGATTTTATTTAAATTTACGCAATGTAAATTTTAATAATCTAAGTGTATCGTGCGCAATGACAGATTCGCGGTATGTTGGTACTACCGCGACACATATCTATTTTATGTCATAACAGAAGTTAGTGTGCTTTTTTTTATATCTTAACCTAGCTTTAAGACAGACGGGAAACCTGATGGAAAGTAGTCACAGACGTCTATGGACATTTGCAACACCAGAGGAGTCACCAATGCATCGCCGGCTTTGAAGCAGAAATCAGCTCAGAAAATTTCAGGAAGAAGTTCATTTTACATCTTGCATGTGCGGGGTAAAAAAAAACGCGCAAACTGAACTGTGGAGAACGGCCACGAGTCCAATCGATGTGGATGGATGGAGCGGTGGAGTGTGATAGAGAAATGGTGCTGTTACTTTCTGGTTTGAAGGATTTGTTTATTTAACAATTAATGTACATTACAAAAAAATATAAAAAAAAAAATGTACAATGGTAGTACTTATTTCAAATTGAAATTTCATTCAGCAGGCCTAGGACTGCAGAATTAATTTAAAAGCAAATTCATGGTGCATTAAAACATATATAATATAATAACTATAGTCTATGATGTATGTAATTCATCAAAATCCGGCGAAGCTGTAAAGGCCACGAGGGCCAAAGGCAATTACACATATTCGAAAAAAAAAAAGTAATACATAATAAGTATTAAGAATCAGATAAAGCACTTTCTTATACGAAGAGTCTTAAGTTAGTTCTCGGCGATAGGCTAGTGCACTTCGAGCTGGTTTGTTACATCTATTGTAACATTCAGAGAGATTATAGTGGATTCAGGGAGATTATATATTGGAGCATACCTTCCAGTTCTTGTCGTTCATCTCGCCGACAAGCGTGTCGGTGATGAGCGGCGCGATGTCGGTCCGCGGCCGGTTGTCCTCCACCACGGCCGGCTCCTCTTCCGCTGGTTCTTCATAGTTATCTTCCGTCTCGTCGCGCATCGAGCCTTTGCTTGCCGACTGAGCACAGTAACAAAGGTTGCAGGATTTTACATATTTAACCATTGACCATTTGTCTCTAAACTGTCTAATATTTACGGTGTAGAATAGTTCGTCAGGGAAGGTACCACTTCCACCCTCATAATCCGCTGTTAAGCAATTCTAATTTCGATTAAAGAGGTGTGGTTGTCGGTCCACTTAAAGCAAGGCAATATCACAGTCCTCAATAGTAACACACTTACATATGATCTCAGATAGGACTTAAAATATGTTTAAGATTAAGTGTAGACGTCCATGGGCGGCTGTGACTACTTAACACCAAGTGGTCTGCACGCGCGTTTTCTACTCTTCATCATAAAAAAAATCGACATAGGGTTGACTGACATTTTCAAAAATATGTATTACGAAACTGTATTTCAGAAGATTATTTTTTTCATGCATTTACTACTAGACCTAAACTCCATTTGTTATTAGATCAATCAGATATAGAAAGATAAAAAATTGTAACCCGTCAATATACATACATAGATCGCTAAGTGAAAAACTAAGCTACACTTCCAATTAATCTAAAATTGCATTGATTTGTAAATATTCCATTAAAAAACATCTACTGAACTTTTATTTCTGTAATAAATAATAGTTCACATTAGACTAAGAAGTCACATTGTAATGTCAGCTTAAGTTAAAACGTTCTCTTGTTCAATACCGTCCGAAATCTCTTTAAGTAAATAAAAAAAAATGTTATGTTTTTAGTTATGTTACTTATGTCACAAGAGCCATACCTTGCTAACTCTCCCCATTTGTCGCGTGGGCGTCGGCGGTGAGCTGTTAGCATATTTGTCAAGTTCCAAGCTTATGAGCTGCTTTGTGGCCGCTTTTTCACTGTCGAAATGGTTGATAAGCGACGGGCCGACATACATCGATAGGATGCCGAGGAAGTTGACGGTCGAAGTCCGTACATTTGGGTTCGTTGCTGATAGAGCTTTTTTCGAATGCGCGACTATTGATTTCACGTTCATTCTGCGGACAAGAATTATATTATTTACCTTTATACTTAGCCTTCACCTTTATACTATATTAGACTAAAACGTTAAAAACGGGCACGAAGGTTATCTGATGTAAACTCGTCATCATCGCCAATGGATATTTTTTAATCAACTCCAAGTAGTTTCTTCAAGGAAGTTCCTCCACGTTTCTTGGTGTAATGACAATTGAGCTGATGCACGTGACCAACATAGGTGAGATAAATATTGAGAAAACTGAACCGTTATCGACCGCCACAAACGTAATTGAGTACGTAAATAGGTTCGAAAAGTACATACATAAATTAACAATTCTGAATAATCTTATCTTTATGCATTACAATTATTCTGACATTCAATGTAATTTTTGCATTTAAATCGATATAAAAAATACTCAATTGTTGGATAAAAAAAAAATCATAAAATTATTAATAGAATCAGCCAGTAATAATAATGGGTTGGGGAAAAAGAAATCCATTATTTTCTCGGTAGGTGGATTTAGTGATCGATATCTCGAAAAGCATCTATCAAACAATTTCAAGTTTATGCTCGTTGTTAAGGTGATCTTTCACACTAAAAACACCTTCAATTGTTTTCCGCTTGTTCCATTCTGTCGTGAATTACAGGCCGTTAA
>DWKL01002169.1:0-13126 GCA_018249415.1 Phareas burnsi | reverse complement strand
GTATCAGAATTTTTAAAATATTTTTCGTCAACAATAACAAAGAGACCGTTAGCATTACAATACTTTTATTTAAAAAGTACAATACCGGCAGGTAATGTATTGATTTGGAGAGTCATTTGCAAATTCAGAACAATAACAATTGGCAGCGTTTCGAAACCTATTGAATTCTTTTTTCTATTATTACAAAAGTTGAACTTATAGTTCTACTATGAAACTCTCGTCGCTCATTCATGCGGTAACGATTAAAATTGCCACAAAGCTGTGACCCAGTGACATTTACAAATATGCATATTTCAATAAGACAAAAGATTTTTCACACGGTCGCATTCGCTCTTTGGATTTTGCACGGTTCAATCGCAAACAGAATATTATTGAACAGCGAGACTCATTCGTGTCTTTATTGTTAGCATTAGAGTAATAAAAACATTGTCATATTTCTCCGCTTCGATTTATATTTCTCGCAGCTCTCGCCTGTAGTCGCTTTAATCATTCGTATTGTGATTATATTAACTAATCTAACTAACTAGAGGTGTTCGAACCATAGTTCGTCCGAGAAAGTACCACCGCCGCCCTCATGATCCGCCGGGAAGCAATTTATATCTTTCGATTGGAGAGGTCCGGTTGCTGGCTACTCTTACAGCGAGGTGACCATCTTAATCCTCAAGAATACTGATACCTCTACGTACGACATCAGATAGAAATTCAATTTTGTTCGATGTTACATGCGGATGAACATGGCTTCCATGTCTACTTTACATCAGATAGCCTGCAAGCTCGTTTGTTACTTCAAACATAAAAAAACTAAACATGTAAATAAAGTCAATTTTAACATTTTCATGTGATGAAAGCATAGCATAAAAGTAGCAAATAAGTGAGTAGTTTACCTAATTTGATCACTGTTACTCTGGTCATCTAAAACCAAATTCATATACAATGGAAGTCCTCCTGAAGTCGATCACACACACGTCACTCCTATACACTAAAATGGAACATCGCGAAAAAGTGAATCCACCTTCTAGCCAGAACTCAACAGCACTTCGCTGCTGCTATAGGACAGAAATATGTGTACTGCTGGATTTAATTCCTTATAAAACTCTTAGACCTTCCACAAGGAGAGAAAGCTCGGTATTGGAAGCTGGAAGCCAAAAGCCAAAAATGTGGTAAGAGCTTAATTATAGGTTTATTCTGTTAATAAATCGTTGTATCTTAGAATTAAAATGAAATACGGAAATGGAATGCATTTCAAATGCTTAACCACGTGGCACGTCAAAAATGGATGAAATCCTATTGATTTCATCAGGTCCGTATGTTACGGCTATTTTTCATGCTGACTATATAGATGCAATTTAGAACTTAGGAGTATTCTATGAATAACTATATATTGACGTAGTGAAATAGTGAACATCAAATTACTACAATATTAGGGGCAACCCATGCATGTAACTTAAGAGTGAAAACGCGTAAAATGTGTGGAGTATATTTTGACAGGCCTTAAAATTTAAATAACCGGTAAAATATGCACTTATAAAGTCGTCAATCCCCCCCATTCCCCGCCCCCATTTCCTACATTAAACTTTTTACTAAGAAGTTATACATTTTGTAAAAACTACTTCCAACGTACTCGAAATTTAATTAGAACCAAATAATCGTTTCTTTTTGTGTTATAGCTGTTTAGTGTAAATACTGTATTGTACTTAATATTAATTTTTAATTTTAACAGTGAACGTTTCTTTTGATAGTGGAACCCTCTCTGCGTAATCCGTGAAGTACTTGTTATTTTAAATAGTATTGCAAGCTACTTCTAGCAAAGTCGCTGTAACTAATCCGTAGTATATCGTTACATCATTCCAATCAGTTTTTACGCTATTTTGGATAAATATTTTATTCTACTTATAGTCTTTAATTTTAACCGCGGACTATTACCCTTATTACGGGACTGGTCTTCACTGTTCGACAAGCATTTGGCGTTTCCTTTTTAATTTAAAGTATCATTCTAAGTCCTTTTTAGCAAACCTACTCCGGATTGCTAAAAAAGACTTAGAATGTAACTAATCCGTGGCATATCGTTATATAATTTAAATTAAAGTAATACCCTGTTTTGCGTAAATATTTAATTCTACTTGATATATTAACGTTCAATTTTAACCGTGAACATTTATTTACCCGCGTTATGGGATTGCATTTCGCTGTGCGATATTCACTCGGTTATTTTATCTTCGTTCTTTTTAGTAAAGCGGAATCGCTGTAACTAATCCGTGGAGCATCTTTATCATTTTAAACAGTTTTATACGCAATTTTTCGTGTATATTTCAATCTACTCATTTTTTACTTTTATTTTAAATTGTGGACGTTTATCCTTATTACGAAACTGTATTTCACCCTTTTCTCTACAAGTCCTATCTAGACAAGCGGAGTCGTTGTAACTAATCCGTGGCACATCGTTTTATCATTTTAATCGTTTTCCGGACGGCAGGTGCGGAGTGTACGTTTGAACGATTTAATTCCGTATCCTGTTCATGTCCGTTTGCACGTCAGCGGACCACACCGATTTGTCGATTGCATTGACAAATGAACTAAATAGGCTCCTAATGCAAGATATGCCTCCTGAGAAAGGTTGATCTTAAGTAAAGTCATGTCTACGAATAATTATTGGTCTCAGTATTTGGAGATCTTGTCCGCGACAATCAGCGTGTAGTCTAAGGTGAAGGTGATAGAAACCTTCGGAGTTCGACTTGGGAGGCGCCAGACTTACGTTATCGTTATGACAGTGGTGTTATGTTGCTGTGTTCTGATAAAAAATGATGATCTTATGATCTTACTCACGTTGGATTCCTATCTTTGTGGTAATTTTTGGGGTTGGTTAGAGAGAGATCAAGAGCTGCATGTGCAACCCATCAGCTCGTCAACCCATCAACACATTAACAGAGCCTACATGGAACATAGTATACAGCATATGTATGTAGTATAAATAACTATAATATAAAATATGACCAATAAGGAAGTATTAGCTTTTTTTAAGAAAATTACATTTGAGAGATAAAAATGTTTACTAACAATATGTTTTTTTTTATGTTTAAACGCTTGCAAAGGAGTGTCCTGCCCACCTGATATTAAGAGGTCACTGCAGCCCCTAGACACTCACATGTAACTTCAAACAAAACTGAACTTCTGTCTGAGGTCGTACGTAGATGGCGGGGGTGGTTCCTACCCGGACAAACTAAAGTTCTACCACGTATCAAATATATAACTAAAACATAATATTTTACCACATATATGATCATTTAAGATTGCACGTTTAACGAATCATTTATTTAAAACATGAACAAAATAAAACATTTCCAAAAAAATGTTGTAATTAAAAATATTTTTAGTTTCAATAATTATTCCTATAATTTAATAACAAAACAAAATATATAAAAACAATAAAATAGATTTCGATCCAAAAAAGTCTGACTGGAGGTGCTGGGATTTGAACCCAGGACTTTCAGCATGCGAAGCAGACACTCTACCGCTGAGTTACACCCCCGATGTGGAAACTGGCGAAACTAAACAACACAATCTTGTTTTAGAAAAGTATATTTGTGATTATTATACGATTTATAAATGTTATAAAATATGTTTAAATTTTAATGAAGTGATTAGAAATATAGGGATCCATCTAATTATTATTACACACATCACACATCACATGGACATATGGTCGCATTCTTTTCACCGAGCTTTAAGATTCCGTACGTGTTACGACTCTAACTGGAACTGGTACCGGAAAAGGATTACATGAGGTGGTAAGATATAATCTTAACAAATTTATGTCAATTTATAACGTAAAATGCTACAAGCTCCAAGTAAGTATACACGAATATTGTGAACTTTTATTACTAAACTATCAAAGTTGATCAAACTAAACATACACGGATGCAAGTAACGAGGATACAGCCCACCTTATGCTCATGAACATTTACAATCAAGCCCAAATACGACACTAGTCTGATCTGAGGTCGCCTACAAATGCGTCATTATTCCTGAAGACTAAGTTGGAACCCCGCATGTAAATCCACTGAGACTCAAGGGTTTGTTTCGAAGGACTTTTCCTTACCACACTTTACCTTACCTTACTCTTTACACCTGAACACATCAGTGTTTAAATCTGTTGTTATAAGGCAGAAACAAGTGCAACGGTGGTGGCTCCGAACCATGAATTATACTATAACAAAACATGTTCAAAATGATATTTTGATAATTATCGAAATTAAAATGTATACTTGAAGAAACTTCAATAAAACATTGACGTATTCCAAGGAAAAAATCACATAATTTCGTACAACGACTTCTAATTTTCCTTAACCTTCTAATAAAATCGGTTCAGCCTTTTCATGGCCATCCTTGAGTAATAGACAGACGATCAAAACTGAGAGGTTCTAAATTCTGATATCTTCCAAACGTTTATCCGTTGGAAGATAACAAAACTTTTACATAAATATTAGCTTAGAAAAATAATGATTATGCATTAATTCGGAAAAGTTTCAGTTGTATTTATTTGGACAGAGTAGTTAGGATTATGCAAGTACATACAATTCTTTAAGTCCTATCAAAATAAGAAGGGTTACGCCACAGTCCACAACAATCCAGTTGCTGATGAGACACAGTTTTTGCACTTTGATAACTTTATGGAAAACTCCCTGTAATGTTAGTCACAAATTCATTTGTACGCACTTTCTATTTCCATATTCTAATATAGAGATACTAAAAAACGTAGCGTTCCATAAACTTGAAAATCTAAGTAAGTACGTGACCTATTTAGGAGCGAGGAAAGATTTCTTTCTAATTCCATTCGAAATTCCCAACCAATCAAATCCGAGATCAGTTGAAATGCCGCGTCACAGCGTTCATATCGTAAAAACGAGTCGGAACGGAGCAAAGCTTTGTCATTAAACCTTTCCAGATTTTGACGTCGCATTTAAGGGAGAAGTGAGTAGCGGATGTAAATTATATCGACGATTGTTACACGCTGTAGTAAAACGAAAAATAGTAAGAGGGTAAAAAATAACGAAGGTAGACAGTTCACTATAATTATTATTACATTATATATCTGGGTTGAGTTGCCCCCCCCCCCCTCCTTCCCACCCCTCTTCTTCGTTAATATAAAATGTAACAGGCGGGTATCACGATCAGTCTAATCTGGTCTTTCCGGTCATACTCGAGCTTATATATTCCATTTAAGCCCCATTGCTAAGAACTGCTGCTGTTTCAAGTTTCTCCCTACAACTAAGGGAAGCCTGAAACATACCCCATCAAGCTGCTCCAATACGTATTGATGAAGTAGATACAAGTTAGTGGCAAACTCGTGTTGGATGTTTTCAGACCGCCCATAGAGCCTCCGATAAGATTTAATGATTGTTATCCAGACATAGACCAAGACCGACAGAGTAATGTACCCTCGGAAGGACGGAAGCGCACATGAAGTTTACCTACTAGCGGTCAGCCACCCAACTCTAGACCGCGCTGACGTTATTTACTTTACTTTGACCCTAACTTTAGATCGGTGACAGCTTAAAATTTAACAAATACCTAAAATAGTACCTGAACTTTCAAATTCGTATTCGTAACGTATTCCATTATCATTGATCTGGCATTTATATGACACGGGTCAGCAAGTTTTGCGGAGAGAGGATATTGGTTTTCACACGCTTCACCCGAAATCACAATAAACTATTTTAATATAAAATGTGCTTTAATTTAAATTGTCAAACTCTATGTTAAGAGAATTATTTATTAAAAAAAAATACTAACCATCTTATTTCTTTTTTTATATTATGTAACGAGTACTCCCGATTTGCGGTTTTGAATTGCCTATATTTCGGCCCAGTTGCATGTATGTAAACCGCAAATAGTGCAAAGTTCGGTGCGTAAAGATACAGTTAGTGTGGGGTGTCGTGATATGGTAAACAAAAAATAAAAACGAACTAGACGTAGGGTAGATAGACTAATCTACCACTAGTGCCTGTCAATAGTTTTTCCCCGCCACTCCCAAAAGTCTTGGGCCAAAATCGCCATCGTTTATCAATAAGACTGCAGTCGTTAGACGAATCCCATGGCCTTAAACTATGAGACGACGCTTGACATGCCTCCTCCAAATACCTTCGCTGTTCCAAGGAACCGTTTTTTAAACAACGCGAAATAGAAAACAGGAAATTACGTCCCTTTGAAGCCTTCGAGCGGAATAGAAAGTTAATTTGGTATCGCGTTACATTTTGATTTCGATTGGGGAAGGGTTATTTGGAGGCCTAATTCTTTTGGAACGTTTCGGCCAAGACCGCGTGTCCGGGGCGCGGTTAATTATTTAAGAATAATTTCAAGTAAAGTTTGGTTATTTACGTGAATTCACCCACTGCATTTCATTTTTTCGGGTATAAACTTGCTTATGTAGTCCACTGTGACGTCAAAAACTACTATCCACTATCTAAAGGTAGAACTATAGTTCGTCCGGGCAGATACTACCGCCGCACTCATAATCCGCTGTGAAGAAACTCTTGTGTTTCTGTTGGAGATGTGTGTTTGCCGGGTACGCTTATAGTATGGAGACCACTTTAGTCCTCAAGTAGTGACGCATCTACATACAGCATCAGATAAGACTGATCCCATTTGATATTAGATGTGGGTGTCCATGGGCTGCTGAGACCATTTAACATCATGGCCTGCACGCTCGTTTGCTACTCTTCTAACATAAAAAAGAACGGTAGTAAAACTCTTCGTAGTTAGTCTAATGACAAGTCTCTAGTACCAATGTTAACTTATCATCGGAGACACTAATGGCACCATCGCCTCATCTATTTCTATATTATAGCAGCGGCGTCGAGTTACAGCGTTTTGGAATTATGCGGAGGGCGATTCAATTTAGTCCTTTTATGGGTTCCGTTACATATATATGTTCAGACACGACATTGACATCTTAACAGCGTATTCGTTTACTATTTTCATTACACAAAAAAACTCAAAAACAAGATATTAAATTAAGACACAAAAATATTACTGCAAGAATGCTTAACTGAAAAGAAAATCAGATCTCTTATTTTATTCTCAGATCATCATCATCATCATCAAGAAATCATTGTCCCACTCCTGAGCACGGGTCTCCTCTCAGAACGAGAAGGGGTTAGGCCATAGTACTATAGCTATCTACCACGCTGGCCAAGTTCGGATTGGTAGGCTTCACACAGAACTTCTCAACAAAGAATGCTCAGGTGTATAGGTTTTCTCACGATATTTTCCTTCACCGTTAAGGCAATTTCTAATATGGACATAAAGAAAAATCAGAGGTGCGTGCGGGATTCGAACCCCGGACACCAAGCGTGAGACGACATCTTAACCACTAAGCTATCATAGCTTGTATTTGCTGATACCATATTTAAATATTACAATGCTGTCGAATATCACTCCCACAATTAACACCTCATACATACACACATACTTACACTCAAACAGCATTACCCTCCTTCAACGGCACTCAGGTAATTATATTTCATAAGTGGCGCCGACAAAATATAATTAAAAGTATAATTTTGATTTTTGATAATGATAATTTTAATGTCAGTGTCCCTTGCGCTTCCAAGACGAATCTAATCCCCTAATATGTAAAATCCTTCAAGCCGTTGAGACCACAACTCGTGCCATAGCAACAGACATAATTATTTACAAACATTCGGAAAACATAACCCTCATTTTGTCACATTTAACTAATAAAAGTTGGTAAAAAAACGCCGTATTTATTTAACTTTCTTATGGCCGTCCGCTCTAACCCTCGACTACCACTAGCACTAGTTTACGACAATAGCCCACAGTTGGGAATTCTGTCGCGCAGTTTCAGTAGCTATTCAGTTTTATTGGTCCCTTCTTAGCAGAATGGATCTTTATCTGTTTTCCGAGTCACTGACTTGAAATGGAGTAGTAAATTGCGATGTATGTCTATAGATAATGTTGTTCATTTGTAAATACAGAAGCGCACGTAGCGTCGCGGCTTAATCGTAACCGGTTTACAAAGTTAATCAACGTCAGGCGCGGTTGGCAAATGGACGGGTGACGGCTGAGGGCTAAATTTCATGTGTGTTCCTATGCTTCTGATTGCAAAATAAACTGTCTGTCCCAATTTCTATAATTGGATAACAATTGTTAAACCGAATCGGAGGCGTTATGGGCAGTTTGTAAACATCCGGCACGGGTTGGCCATACCCGCTCCACCAATCCACATTGGGGCAGCGTAGTAGAGTATCCTCCACGTGTCCTCAGGTGGGGCAGACACGTGTCCAGAATTGCGGTTAAATATATTATTTCTGAAAAATATCTGGAATTTTCATAATCTTAATAATTACTTTGCGCTACACTCTATCTGCAAGTCAACACACTATCCATTTCTGATAATTTGTTATTACACTGTTCTTAAACTTCCAAGTCCACTATTCGTACGAAGTATGGCTTGATGCCTAACCTGTACACATCTTTAAGAAATTATAGCGAACACATAGATATGCCCCATAATAGTAACCCCGGCCTACCGCGCCGAGTGGTATTAAATTATGTGTGTATTAGAAGTCAAGGCGAACACTAGAGTTCGTATTTATAAAGAAGTTATTACTTGATGCTTTGTACTTTCTTTGTACTGTCACTTGGTAAAGTCGTCATTGATTTGATTTGATTGATTGCTTGAGCGGAGATTCTAACTTTTGACAGAGCTAACTATAACATAAAAAGGGTAAATATCAAATAAAAATGGTTCCTTAAATAGTGATTTTAAAGTACTTACTTTTACTTTTTTATAAATACGGGCGCTAGCGTGAGCCTGTGAGTCTAGAAAAGGTTTGTTTTTTTATGTTTAAAAGATTAATTATATATTGGAACTCTTCATGGTACAACTTTGTTGGTACCTGCCATGGTCTACACCTGATTTATAACTGATAAAAATTTAAAAGCTGTATTTTGATTTGAAGTTTGTGGTGAGCGAGAGATATGACGCGTTCGATCTTAGTCTAGTTAGCTTCTGCGATCGACTTCTAGTAGAACTGCTGTTCTATTTGGAGTCGGTTACAGGAATTCAGGGCGCGCGGCCGATCTCCGACTCGCTGGACAAACCAAATTAAAAAAAACCCGAGTCTACCTTAGTTAAATGCGTACGCAATGCCTCTAATCGGCAAAAATGAAATTCTAGGAAAGAAAGAAAATGGAAGTCTAGGAAAGAAGAAAAGTTTTGCTAGGAAGCACTCCATAACGATGACATTTGATTTCCATTTCCAAGTACCACATCTGCACAACCACGACCACTCTGCCAAGAGTGTCCGGCTAAGAAGACAGGAATTGATGGGCGGCAGTGACTTAGTGGTCACATAAGACATACAAATAAGATGTATCTTCGATGACTGCTTACATTACATAAAAAAAATCATATGTTGTTTTGGATATCTGTGGTTTAACTTTACGCCAGGTGTGTTTTAGCTTTTAGTTCTGGTACGAAGGTTGTGGTAAAGCAAACATTGTGTTAGGTTCCGAGCGTTTGTTGTCTTAGTCCGCAGAAGTAGCAATTCCACTGTGATCGACTTGAGATAAGAGTCCTATATTGGGGTTAATAAGGTCTTTTCCTATTGTGGCCATTGATATTCCGAGTAGAATATCAGTAACCACAATATCGGGTAGATTGTACTTTTGCTACAGATATAACAAAAAATGCACATTGATTTTCACGAACAAGCACAAAAATTGTACTGGCAAAAATATTACTCCGCGTTTATAGGTAAAACGATCAGTACTTGTTAATTGGCACCTACGAGCACGGCTGGCTGGCTCCGATGGCACGTCACTATTTTACATATAAATGGACGGCGGTACATAATCCCTCTAACACAATAGCTTTAATTTGTTTCACGGCCGAGCGTAAATGTGTAGCTGAATGAATACTGAATGAAATTATCAAATTTTGTTTAAGTAGTTTTCATACAAATTTTGATTAATATTCAATGTTAATTTTATAGAAGTTATACCACTTTTTAGTTTATTGAGAAATTGAATTGACTCCAATAAATCCAAATGAGAACGTCTTTGACTTGCTTCGAATTTTAAATTAATAAATGTATACTAAGTAATAATATATAAATCTCCTTAATTAGTTGATTTTTTATGTTGGTAATAGTTATATACGTAAAACAGTACATGACTACTGCCAAGATTGTTGTCTTATTTAGTTTTATTACACTTAAAAAAATCAGAGGTGCATGGGGGTTCGTACATCGGATACTCAGCTTGAGAGTCCGGTATCTTAACTGCTAGGCCATCACTACTTATTTCCTGCTTCCTCGTACTGGATGAGGTAATGGACGTATGATTTATATTAATATAAGTTTTTTAACATTAATTGTAATTTATATAATTTAATTTTGTTTCGAAAGTAAAAATTTAAAATCTTCATTAAACCGTGTGGTAACTAGTCAAGATTAATTTAATTTATTTTAAGTAAAGGCTTACCCTGATGCTGCATTGGTGTTTTCAAATATAGATCACTTATATTTTATAACTAATATAGACAATAATAAATGAAATAGACCATAAATATACTGAATTATAAAAAGCTAAACTTTGACAAGGGGAAGAACCCTTCGTGGATTAACTACGGCGGCACCATCGGTACACCTATTTCTGTTTTAAAACATACGTTGCTATGTTCTGGTTTGAAAGATGTAGTAAAGGAGATACACTTATTCAAGGCGTTCCAAATTAGACCTCAGGGGTAGTACTGCATCTGTTATCTACCTCATATAGGAGTTCAGTCCTATTTGGTCAATACCATTTAGAACTAAACTATTGTAGTCAGTACTACAGAGGTCAATGACCACTTACTATGATGGGCTGCTACTTTTATGCTAAAAAAATTACACAATTATCATGTACTTGTCATTTTCAGGAATAATGTTACTTGGTTTCCAGGACCCACGGTATTATTTATTTACATAATAATTACTAATATCAAATCGGATTACCATACAGTGGATTCTGGAATCAATTCCAGGCTAGACAAAATTTAAATTCATTTGCATACTTTATTTAGATGTGTCTCTTCATATATTTTCTTCTATTGTTTTGTATTTTACGGAGTGCCTATGACAGACATAACACTAATAAGCAATTTTTTTAAATAATTAAAGTACCAGGCACGCATTTAGACCACCTGTAAGCAGTCACTGCCGCCCATGGACATGTAACCAAGTTTTTATAAAACGGGTGTTCTACATGAACTCGATCACATTCATTGCTACTCCTAAGGAATATGAACACAGCAGAACCACACAGCTGTTATAAAGCAGAAATATGTATGTTGCCGCCGCAAGCAAAGGTCCAAGAGTTCTACCACGTTTAAGAAGATAAGAAGTTAATATCCTTAAGAAAATAATACCTTAGTAAAGATGTTGCAAAGATAATACCAAATATTCTCCAATTTACTATTAATATTATTTTTGATCTGTGGCAATACTGTTGTGACTTTTTACCATACATGGTAAAGTTATGGACGAAGCAATAGACCGTTGCTTTGGATTAGTTTTTATCTATGAGTGAAACATGTCTACACGCCTTATAACACCAGTGTTAAATGCTGCAGTGTTATGGACGAAAGGGGAACTTCCGACCCAACCTGTCCTCTCGTATCCTAAGGCGCCATTTACAATGGAGAAGGAATGGGGAGGGGGAGGATTATTCTGGTCTCGAGGGTACCCTTTTTGCCCGGGCTTGTTCTCTAGGAGATAAATACCTCTCGGTGATTGATTATATTTGTACAAAATATCACAATATTCATTGACATATTATTATAAAATGCACAAATATGCAATTGTGTATGACGGGACCAGGACCATCAGGGAAGTCTACTCACCCAGCGTTGAGTGAACTGTATGCGAGTTTACAGCTTCTATGCTAAAATACAATAAAGCAGTCACAATACTGTTAAAGTGTCACCGATACTCTGATATTACTTGCGGAAATTACTGATACGAGTATATTCTGCGGCATGTTAGCTCGAGTCCCGCGAGCCAAACTGCGGCGATGTTTAGTTTGACTTAGCAAACAGAAGTTAAATTAGTAGGAGTATTTCCAAATGCAAATCCTGAGCACTGAGAAGTGGAGCGTGCCACCTGTGCTGACAGTTCGCGTAATAGCTCGGAACCGCCGAATTAATTTACAAAACTCCGAACCGTCTCACACAAAATAGTTTTTGATGCTTCTCATTGTAGTTTGTTGTGCGAAAACCAAAAAGTTGTTTTCCAAATTGTATATTAAGTTTATTTTAGTAGCAAAGTTTATGTGTTGTTTACGTTTGCTGTTGGTAATTAGATATTAAAATAAGTTACGAAAGTTGATACTTTTGAAGAGTAGCAAACGAGCGGACAGTACAGTGTACGCCACCTGATGCTAAGTGGTCACCGCAGGTCGTGGACAAACACATCTAACCTCAAACAAAACTGAAGTTTTATCTGAGGTCGTACGTAAATGCGTCACTAATATCGAGGACTATGATGGTCGCCTCGTTTATAAGTGTGACCGGGAACTCTCCAACCGAAACACAAAAACTGCTTCACGGCGGACAGTGAGGGCGGCGGTAGTACTTCTCTCGGACGAACTATAGTTCTACCGTCTGCAAAAATTAAATTCTATACACGTGGATGTGCAGAAGCTGAAGAGACCATCTAACATCAGGTGTCCTCACGTTTGCTCTTCTATCATAAAAAAATCACAGATTGCTTTTTACTTACTTGGTGCTTCAGAGAACTCAGAACGCTCGAACTCAGAACGATATTAATATTAATAGAACGCAACCGATGGAGATTAATATTAATAGATGGTAGAACTATACTTCTCCCGGGGTACCATCATCGTCCTTATAATCTGTCGTGAAGCAATTCTTGTTTCGGTTGGAGAGGTGGTTGTCGGGTGTACTTACTTGCTGTAAGTCTGCCGACTATCTTATTGCTCACGAGTAGCAAAGCATCTACATATGACCTCAGATGGGATTACAGTCTTATTGAAGATAGATGATAGAGATTTGAGTGGGAGTCCATGGGTTGCAATGACTACTTAACATCAGATGGCCTACATG
>DWKL01002168.1:0-13128 GCA_018249415.1 Phareas burnsi | reverse complement strand
ATGTTAATCAATATAGCAATAAATTATTTTGTCCGAAAGTATAGTTGACTTCAAAATCGCAACAAAGTTAAAATAATTGAAACAATATATTGGATATATAGTTTTGAAGGTCAGCGTTGATTTCAATATTAGATATAGTATTGTTACTTAAAATCACCACATTTACACAATTCGCTCTTAACCAGTGTGGCTGGATCATTCCAAAAGAGGACACGTTCCCACCGGCGGACTGAAATGGAATTTGATGTGTTAACCAACACCCTGAGCTTATGAGTAAAAATATCTCGGTATTATGATAGACACCAACACTTCCAGATACTCGAGAGCAAAAAAATTTTGTTTTATCTCTTGTAGTACATGAATTATTGAACAGACAAAAATAATGTACTTCTTTGTTATTAAAAGCCAACAGTCGGAAAATTAGATCGGCTACCAAGCGGCATGTGCCAATCTACACTGGATCAATTTTGTGGAGACACAAAAATCGAGACTTAAAAATCAAGAGATAATATTTTGAAACATGAAAGTAATTTTGAGGCACCCTCTTCAATACAATATTTAAAATATATATAAATAAACTTGCGTTTAACCGCAAGCTTATTTATTACCATAAGGTAAGTAAGATGCGGTATATAAAGTTACGGCCTAGAAAGTTAAACTTGCCTAGAAGATATTTATCCACTCTTGCTTTGAACAAATCCAGGTAATTAACTGTCAAGGAAAACGGATACTTCATTGACTACATTCAATTAACTTACATTATTTTTACATTGCAATGAATTTGAAGCATTTGAAATTTGATTTTGATGTGAAATAATTTCACGTACATACGTTTCTCAACATAAGGTGCACGATTCTTAAACCATTTTGCATTCTTATTATCTGATGTTTGATAAACCAAATTATTTATTTTTATGGACTGTCCACCGATTAATTATTGATCATTATCAGATCTATATATTATTATTAAAGTATTATGGGACTACATCCGTATATTATAAATTATTCAAAGGTCTTAATACATGAATATATTATGATTATCTCCCTCAATATTATCTCTTGATTTTAAGTAACTGTACTATATCTAATATTGACATCAGCGCTGACATTCAAAACACATATCTTTGAAGTTTCATCCGCTTGCTCGTCAATTTTTTGTACGTTCATTACAATACAAAAAAAACATTGAATGTATTTTAGTGACCCTTAATCAAATTAAACATCATCTAACTTAAATTTTGCAGATAATGGTCATTATGATTTTAAAAACATACTTAATACCTTTTAAAATTTATTAAATACCACGCAAACAGAGTCGATGGCAAAACTTAGTTATCAGATAAATACGTCGTTTCGATCAGTATAAATGTAATCATTTTAAATATCGCAGCAGACTTCCAGAAGCCTTTGAAATATGAAATTCTCTGGGCTGCTGTTTATCTGCATAGCAGGTATGGTATTATGTCATTTTGTTTAGTGTTCCTTATTTGTAAACTATTAAGTACAAAGAAACAATAACTAAACTATAAAATTATAAAAAACTATAAATAAAAAAATAAATTTAGTGTTTAATTATAACGTGTCTTCGAAGGACATTAAAGGGATCTGTCCTGTTATTAGTTAGTTATATTTTTTATCCTGTGGTTTTATTTAATTTGCTTTCATCAGAAATTTGCGAAGTAAAATGTGAAATCAATGAACTTATTTTTAATAATTAAAAACGTAAAAATAACTAAAAATACATTTTTTTTAAGAGTAGCAAATGATCGGGTAGGCCCCCTCATGTTAAGTGGTCACTGCAGCCCATGGATACCCACATACACAAATGAGTTACTACACCTAAGACCGTTGCCTCGCTGTATGTGTACCCGGCAATTACAATGCTCCAACCGAAATACAAGAACTTCTTCACGATGAATTATAAGGGCAGTAGTGGTAACTCCCCGGTCGAACTATAGTTCTATTATCAATTAAAATGTTCATAATAACATCAAAAAAGTGTTTAAAATATTACGAAATTGTATTTGGCTTGCTAGGTGGACTCTATGTATTATATCTATACTCAGAAACATCCTGATGATGTAGTTCAACTTATGTTAGCTCCGGATAGGAATCATGAATGTCTCTACTTTATTTCAAATATTTTTACACAGTGTACACTGCGTCTGGGGTACCACTGAATGAGGTCCCAGGAAAACATGATTACCCGCAATTTATTGAAATCCAAGATAATGACGGTGTAATGCACACGGTGGATTTGGAAGCCATGCCCGATATGGCTCTTGTTGAGGAAATCGCCAGAAACCCTACTAATAACAGATATTTCTTGTTCACCAGGTACGTAAAACTGGCATAAGAATTGCATGTTTAAAATTTTAATTCTTAATATAAAAGAAATTGTTAACATATAAAGGAGAGTCTTAGTTATCTCATATAAAAATACTCTATTGAAATAAATGGAATTGAAGTGCAGGTACTTCGAAGCTCGCATCTTCTGTTTAATTAATTTTATAAAATATTTCATTCTTATTTTTGTTTCTCTGCCAAAATTTGTAAGGAAATTTTAATATAGACTGCATGCCAGTAGTCTTTTTGTTTCTCCTGATACCGAAGGGCTAAAAGCATTAAAAATATCTAGTCGCTTTTTGTAGCCAATTGGTACGGTTTTTTTACCATAAATTTCGTCTCTAGTTTTTTGATATTCACTGTTGCATATAGGCCTCCTTTAACTAGGCCTACGGTCCTGTCCGGCTCCAACCCACCGTCCGTCCATCCCACTACTATCGGTCCTGTCTATCCTAAATCCAACGATATCCCGTTATCTTCTTCATCAGCTAATCTTCCTGGTCAGACGTGACTTGTGTTTCTTTTTAGTTTCTCATTTTTTTCTGTATTTCGAACGTCTCTTACTATCTCCTCCTATTATCAAATTCATAGATTGATGGATTTGAAAATCCACGGCAGGAATCTATGAATTTGAAGTCTCAATGAACCGTTTCCAAAGGCCGCTGCTTCATTATATATATCACATGCCCGTCGCTCATGGAATGTCAATGATAAAACCTTGTTGTGTCATTTCAGAAACAACCCGACAGAGTCCCAGAGTTTACTTCTACACAACGAAGCATCGATCAGTGCATCTTACTTCAATCCCGACGTTCCAACTGTAGTCATAGTTCACGGGTGGTTATCTAACCAAATGTTGACATTGGGCTCAACATTGAGAGATGGTAATTAGTTTGAGACTGTTCCAAACATAATACGAAGTAGTATTTGAGTTAAATATTCAAATGAGATCCCAAATGTTAGTGAAACAAGGATTTAAGTCGTCAAAATTGATAATGCAAGTGCAATATAATGTGACGGAAATAAATTTTGATCTGGAATTATTAGCACGATTCTCGTAAATAACATAAACTATATTCTTCATAAATCTAATTATGAGATGTTTCCTGGAAATTTCAGCATTTCTTGAGACGGAGGACGTAAACGTTATTATATTAGACTGGACATTGCTGGCTTTGCAAGACTACGTAACGGCTGCCGCGGGAACTCCGTATATAGGCCGAGGCCTTGCTGTGTTCTTAAATTTCCTGCACCAAGTAACTGGTGCAACTTACGACTCCATGCATTTAGTTGGCTTCAACTTGGGAGCTCATGCCGTTGGTAATGCTGGCAGAGACTTAGAAGGAAAAATCGCTCGTATTACTGGTGTGTATGATTAAGTAATTATTCTTAAACAAGTAAGGCAAATGTAGTCTAGCGGTGAGTTATCGGCCTCTCGCTTTGTACAAAGTCCGAATCGCGGACACGCACCTCTGATTGTTTGATCTTACATGTGTTAGATATTAATTGTCACTTGCCTTAAGGTTGAAGCAAATACAATAAAGATACCTACTTGTATTTGTATTTCTCAAGGGGATGTGAACTTTATCAATCCGCATTCGGCCAGTGTGGAAGATTATGGACTTAACTCTTTTCATTCCGATAGGAGACTGGTGAACAACAGTTAGGCAGTGAAGATCGCTGATAATAATAATGACTTAAATCCGACATCTATGCTTTGTAGTTGTACATACACGTTCAGACAGTCACCCGACACTTTCAGAAGACTTGAATCCCCACAAAAGACTAGATGCTATACCATCTCTAATTCTTAGTCATTGCTTAGATGAATTCAATGTCTCGACATTTTATGTCGAAATTCAATATCGACATAACTTCTCATCTCGGGGAAGACATGTCATTCTCACGCCAAGTCTCCATTATGCCGGTTTCTGTTCAAATATTTTCAAAATTGGTTATAACTTTTGGATATATTGTCAACCTTTGGACATATTACTTGGATGCTATTGTCACCTTCGTTGACAGTAGCATCCAAGATTGTATTTAATTATGATTGTCCCATTAAATATTAAAGTTGCTTTTTACAGGTTTGGATCCTTCTGGTCCTCTGTGGACCGTGAACCCTCTGAGGTTAAGTAAAGAAGATGCGGTGTACGTCGAGGTTATCCACACTAATGGTGGAGTCAGCGGCCTTGGCATTGGTTTCGCAGTGGGCGATGTGGACTTCTTCCCCAACGGTGGTAACTCTCAGCCTGGCTGTTTGACTGGCTACTGTGACCATAACCGCTCTTGGCAACTTTTTGGGGCCACTGTGAGATATAACCACCTAATTGGCAACGAGTGTACCAATCTTGTCCAAATTTCCCTCAATACTTGCCGTGGACAATCTTTACATATGGGCAATAGCTTGATCACAAAAACTGGGTATGTTTTATGGAATCCGTAATTTTATGTCGAAATATCTTGCTTTAGTAATTTTTGCATCTCTTTTTTTTCACGCCTCGAATTGGTAGTAATGTTTTAATAACGTTAGAAAGCTCTAAGCATTTGGTTTTGATATCGATTTTATTGCCAAAATTTATGAATATAAATTTTTGAACGGCTGATTCAATATTTAAATTAATTGGATAAATTACACATAAAATATATGGGGTTTAATTTTTAAATGAAATTAATTTAATTATTTTTCATTTATTTTTGCAGCGCTGGCATGTACAGGACGAACACGGGAAGATTGTACCCTTTCTAACGCCATCAATCAAAAGGGCTTTAATAAATTATTTCTTTAACTGAGCCTATTTATTATTTTTGTGGCTGGAATGGTGTAACTGAAGTGAACCTAGAGGTAATAAAAAATAAAGGTATAGAAAAAGTGACAAGAAAAAGGCCCTTAAATTGCCGCACAATATTTTAAAGCGACTCTTTCTCTCGATCTCTTTAAGGGATGTAGTCTATTTGCCTATTCCGTATTTTATTTCTATGTGTGGCGTGCAAACTACATTGAGTAAAAATAATAAGGTGTAGAAAAAGTGATTATAAAAAGCCCTCAAGTTACCGCATGATATTAAAAAGTAGCAACTCCTTCTTTTATAACCTTGTGGTCTATCTGCCTATTATGTATTTGTATTTCGGTGTGTGGCGTGCAAACTATACTGAGTATCAATACTAATTTTAGTGTTAATGAAATGTAAAGTAATTAATAGTAATAAAAGTCATTAATAGTAATAGACATTATAATTAAGAATTAACATATGGACTATCGTATTCAATTGAGAACATAGCAGCCACCTATAATAGTCTTAAAAGATAACATTGGATTAAAATGATAAAGACTTATCTATTCAAGCAATTGACGTAATTAAAAGAAAAATATTTTTATATCAAATAAAGATAACTCAAAATAATTGACGTAATTAAAAGAAAAATATTTTTATCTCGAACAATGATAACTCAAAATAAATCAATTAATGAAATCTTGTTTATTTCGCAAAAATATCACATCTTATATGATGTAATTTTTTACTTTTTAAAGGGTATACAGAATTAGCTGATTTTATTAAAATACTTATTTGTGTAGATGAAAACAAGAAATTATTAGGCAAATATATATTTTTAATTATCAATTACATATAACAAATTCTACCATGCGTTGCGGCCAATCAATGTATCGTCATCCTTCATTCACATATAATACACCCGGTATGATTGAGGCAAGGACTTTTAATGAAGCAGTAAGAAGTGTCTCATTAACATTTTAACCAATCCTCAGTCTGACTTAGTCGTGTAAATATTGCTTATATGATTTTTGTTACGAACATTTAATGGACGATGATTTTATTTTCCTTTTATTGCACGTAATACCAAAAATCCTCACCCTCATCCTGCTTCAAGGCATTAATCCCGCTCTTTATCAACCATCCATTAATATCCCACTGTTGGGCAAGGATCTCCTCTCAGAATGAGAAGGGTTAGGCAATAGTCCACCACGCTGGCCAAGTGCGAATTGATAGACTTTATACACCCTCGAGGATTTTACGACGATCTCTCAAATGTGTAGGTTTCTTCACGATTTTTTCCTTTACCATTAAAGCAAGTGATTATTAATTTTTAATGGACAAATAACTTTAAAAAACCTGTGATGCGTGCGAGATTCGAATCCCGAAAATCCAGAGCGTTACTGTCGCCTATTCGTATCTGTAAATAACCCTAAAAAGATTGAAGCCCTATCTGAGATCGGGCACAAATTTGTTGCTACCCTCGAAGACTAAATTGGAACGCCTCGTGTCTCGCCCTTATCACACCGTTTACGCCATGATACAATAGTGAGTGAACAACAAAAGGTTTGTAAGCCTAAACACTGTCTTTACATACATTAGATATTAATATTGGCAACATAAATTTGAAGTGTATTCTGTAGCGAGATATTTATTTTTAAACGCAAGCATTACACGTAATATTAATATACGTATTTTTACATATGTCGTTTTGACGACAGTTACTGTATGGAATAGGTAAAAGACAAGAGTTAGCAAACGTTTGTGAAGACTGATGTAAGTGGTCGCTGCAGGACATGGACATCCACATTTAACCTCAAACAAAACTGAAGTTCTTATTAGTCATTAAGTTAGCTCTTTGTTACCCTTAGTTTAAGGTGTTCAAAGAGAATAAATAAATAAAATCTATTATTCGACTAAGTCGTACTTCTGAGGACTAAGATTGTCACCTCGCTGTGTGCGGCAACCGCACCGCTCCAATCGAAACACAAAAATTGCCTCATCGCGGATTGTGAGGACGGCGGTGGTACTTCCATGGACGAACTATAGTTATACTACATATTAAAATGACGTATTTGTTTAACAATAACATTAACATAATTGGTAATTAACATTAACATTATTAGTAATAACATCAAAACTTTGACCAAAACTACAATTACATTTTGTTATTTCTAATAAAATATCTTCCTACAGTATTACTACTTGCTTGCAGTATAAATAAATTGTGATTTTTTAATGTGATTAATTGATAAAAGGTTAATGCTCCTACTCGTTGTGATGGACATCTGGATGCTTGTAAACTGTTCTCAGAATTGTGAAGTAAGACCACGACGTGCTTATGATCTGTAAAAAGTTAAAATCGAATTAGTACACCACACATTTCTTTACAAAGATAAAGTAATGGTGGTACAATCTCTCATAGTAAAATAATGCTGTCTGCTCTCATGGTCCCATGCTTGGATGCCGTGTCATGGGCGTCATGGATACATACAAAACACACAAACACCCGGAACGGAAATCTAAATGCATCACTTAGATGTCTGTCTGATCCGCAATAGAACCCGGGCCTTCTGTTTGTCAGACCGGTATGATATGGCAGATGCTACGCGGGTCGTCAATACGATTTCAGAGATAACATCAACACCCATTTCTGCTACATAACAGCAGTGTTAAACGCTTCTGTACCCTTGAAGGGCGTGGTAAGGGAGAGACTTCAACTTGGTGATCTTACTAAGTTCAAACGGGTACCATCGCATTATCACAGTAAATCACAGATGTTCATGAGCGGCAGTGCCCATTTACCATCAGGTTCGTTGTCCAGTTCTATGCTATATAAATTTAAAATTATAAATTATGATTAAACAAAAACTTTAATTAAATCTTACCTTAATAAAGCTTTCGTAAGAAATAGTAGAGAACTTGTATGCAGTTAACCGTTGAGGCCTGGAGGATCTGGTTCAGAAAATTCGTTTTTCAAACTTAACTAATAATGTTTAAGTCCTGTAGAGGGCTAAACTGTAGGATTGTGTAACATGTTATGCAACTCAATCCAGGGTATGTTGCTTTAAATTTACCAGACGAAACTGTTTAAGAGTAAATTAATATTACTAAGTTTATGCTAACATAAAATTAAATTGAGGTACTATGCAGTTTGATAACATTATGTGTGTTATTCCACAGACCTGAACACTAAAAAGAGATATATAGGACCACTTTAAATCGGCGGAAGAACTATAGTCCCAACGGAAAGGTATAACCGCCGCCCCCACAAGCCACCATGAAGCAATATCTGTGTTCCGGTTGGAGTGTGGTTGTCGGGTATATTTACAAGCGAGACGACCATCTTAGCCCTCAAGAGTAGTGACGCATCTAAGTGCGACCTCAGACAGAACTTCAATCCTGTCTGAGATTAGACGCGGATGTTCATGGGCAGTAATGGCCATTTAACATCAGGTGGCCTGCACAGACTTTGCTACTCTTTAAACAAAACAAAAATAAAACGGAATACCAGGTGGACTATCAACAGTATTAAGCTGCATATATAAAGTAAGGTCACAATATAAATTCCTATTTTATTGGTTCATAGTACTTACATGACAGAAAAGAGTATCATTTATTTACAGTATAAAAGAAAAAAAAATCTATTAAAAATCTGTTTTAGAGCAATTAATGTTAATTATATGATAGACGGTGAACTCATATCAAACCTGAAATATAAAACTCGAATAATTACCTTTGTATCAAGTGTAGTATTGTCTTCTTAGATCTTTGATCCATGGTATACCATTTGCACAAAAACGCCGCGTTACCAATATTACTGCTCTAAAATAAGTATATAATTTTAATGTGTTACTTTCACTTTTTTGTTAAGCCAACTAAAAAACATACTAGACACATGTTTAGTCTCAAATAGTTTTCAAATGGTTTAGTTTTTGATCGGTGGTAAAGTTCTACCACCGATTTTACACCGATAGATCAACACCAATTATAGTTTGATAGTTTACAATGCGCCGTAAACAGTTCTTGTGTTTCAGTTGCAAAGGTGCGGTTGCCGGTTGTTGTCTTCCTGTGCGTGTACCCAGCAACCACACCACCTTAAGCAAAACAAGAATTGGTCCACGGCGGATTATGAAGGAATCATGTTTTAAATAGCAATGAATACCTCTTTAATAATATTTTCGCCGAAAAAGCTCATCATAAAAATTTGCAGTACAACGGAAAACAAAAATAACACCACGCCGGGAGCGTCAGTCCACTCACCCATCTGAAAATTAAATTGTATTAATAAATAAATTAAACAATTTAAGACGAGGTAACGCGTGTGATTTTAAAGGCTTGTTGCACGTTTCCCCTTGATGACCGGAACATAACAACCAGTAAAATTACCGTCAAAACGAATGCATATAACTAATATATAGGTTACCAAGTAGTTAGGTTATAGTTAGGTTTGTCCTGCGTGGCGGTTACCGGGCTGACGCGAAGAGGGTACCCGGTGCGATTGACGGCCATGCAGAAAACTAAATGATGAATTTAGATTTATATCCGGGGTCTGGGTGTTCGTGTACTTGTCTTTGTATGTGTCTATAACAAACACGACATAGGGTATCCTACTGTGGGGCTATGAGTGTATAAAGTGTTTATTTATTTAAGGATTTATTTTAAAATTTCAATAGGTAATTATTAAAATTTTATTAAATAAAATTGTCTTTTGTGGATTTATTTATAAAATTATAAATTATATAAAGACGAATGATAAGTTTTATATGCCTTTTTAGAATATTTTAGTAACATGATGATATTAGATAAAAATTATATTAAAATAAATTACTCAAATATAAGCAAAAGTAAATTAAGTAAGTGATAATTTACCGTTAAAGTAAACCCAAGCGCGCATATTTCAAGTGAACCCACTAGCACATTTAATAAGTTGGGCGCGGTGAAAATGCTCTCTAAATCTTCTGACAAACTGAAAATACAATTAAATATAATAATGGTTTGTATGTCTGCTGGTCTTTGTAAAGTATACTGACGTCACCTTTTCTACCAAGTGCCTTATGCTTGGAATGCTCAAAATCAGTCATTGGTGTTCATGGTTTATAGTGACTTTAAAATGTGGTAGAACTATAGTTCGTCCGGGGAGGTACCACTACCGCTTTTATAAGCCACCGTGCAGCAAATCTTGTGTTTCGGATGAAGAGGTGTGGTTGTCGGGCAAACTTACAACGAGGCGACCATTTTAGTCCTAAGGAGTAGTAACGCATCTAGGTAACATCTAGATATCTTAGATAGGACTAAACTCCTATCTGAGGTTAGACGTGGGTGTCCAAGGGCTGCAGTGACAACTTAACATCAGGTGGCATGCAAGCTCGTTTACTACTTTTCTCACATAAAAAAAACTTACCTCAAAATATACTGGTGTCTTATAACAATGTCGTTCAGTGAATCCGCGGTATCGCCGTCTAAGTCTTTAATCTGATTACTGAGAAGAACAAAATGGCTAGCTACGTGAGTGGTCATTACGAAATACAGAGAATCGACAGTCGTAAAATACAGTACGCAAATAAAACCTGGAATGTAATCTTTTCTTAATAATTTCAAGCTATACCCAATGGAGGCACCTCGTAAATCTAAAGGAAACTTTGCAGCATTTAGAGTATTTAAGTAATATAACATTGTTTCACATGTGGACCAAATAGAGTTTTGTTTCATAAAATAATTTATATGTAAATTATTGTGTTGATTCCTTGCTTCAATTAATACAGTTAACTAAATTTAATATAACTTAGTTATTATATATTAAATTATATAAAATTCGTTGGGTTAAAAGAAGAAAGGAAAATGCGTGTCCAGCTTCGGGAAAATAAAAGGTTGATGATGATAATGATGATGATAGAACAAAGGATATTCCGTGCCCATCTGCGGAAGAATAATGAACCGATGATGATGACGGAACAAAGAATAATCACTATTATCCTGCGGAAGAATAAATGTTAGTGGCGATGGTGCAAAAGATAATCAATGCCTATCTGCGGAAGAATAATGGTTTGATAATGATGATGGAATAAAGGATAAAACGTGGCCAGTTGCGAGACAGTAAAGAGTTGATGATGATATTTGATAACAATATAAAAGTATGAATACTTTTTAAAGACGAAATACCCCAGTTCCTTACCACTTATTATGGAATGAAGATACACCACTAACCAAGTCGACCATGTATCTGTAGAAAATGGCACCAATACTGCATACGGTAACACAAAAACAACTTCATTCGTAGTCTTGTAACGATAGAAAATAATAAATAGCGTAGAAAAGTTGTACACAGAAATGAGAACAGCGTTCAGAACATAGAAGTATTTAGTAAGATGTTTAAGGAATACAAATTCGTGTTTCACTAGATTTCTTTTGTTCTCATCGTCAACAACGTCTTCGTAGAGTCGAAAAAGGCAATTAGTCAACTCGAATATTTTAAGCCTCTTAGTTGCTATAAGGACAATTTTTAAACTGGCCAGAATTCCAATACAAGTGCATGGAGCAAGCTGAGTTAATTCGACTAGATTTTCGGCAGAAATTTTCGATATAAAAAAAGACACTTCACACACAGCAGTCACTGAAATAGAAAACACCAAAATATAGAATCTGATGCTAATTTTTCGAGATTCGAAAGGAATACCGGAGAGCCAGAAATTCATTTTTATCTGTTTGAATATTTCGTCAAAGGTAGGAATATCCATTTTGCGTCGGAGCAAACGGCTCTTGTTTATTTTAAGGCTTTTAGGGTTTTGCTGATCGTTTTGACTGAATCGTATGTTTTAATGGCGCTCGCTAGGAACTATTACTAATTTATACCTACGTAAATGGCGCAGATTAGTTAGGGTTGTGAAAAAAGTTACCAGTGTTTATGTTTTTCTATTACTTCTGTAGTTTCTATTGTAGTTTTTGTTTTGTTCTTCTGTAGTTTTTCTATAGTTCTACGTGGTTTACGAGTACCAACGCACCGGTGAGCCGTATCGAACTTGACACTTATCACCTTTGAGGATGTTGTCTATAGGTAGAACAGATGTTCATAGAGTGCGGTGTCCCCTAAAGGTCAGAGAGACTGTCCTACTTTTACTATTTCCACCTACTATTCATAGTAGGTAGAGGTAGCAAAGTGGATAAGTAATAAGCAAGAAGTATTAAGTATTTTGATAAGTAGTAAAATTACAGTTCGTCAGGCGAGTTACCACCGCCGCTCTCATGATCCGCTGTAAAGTAGTTTTTGTGTTTCGCTTAGAGAGGGCTAGTTGCTGAGCACACTTACAGCGAGGCGATCATTTCAGTCCTCAGGAGTAGGAAGGCATCGACGCACGAAATCAGACAGAACTTCAGTTTTATCTGAGGTTAGACGTCGGTCATGTCCTGGAGAGAGCCATTAGGTGGATTGCACGTTCGTTTGCTAATCTCCATACATAAACAAGTAGAACTTATTTCTACCTATTCCATACAAAAAACTACCGTCAAAGGGACATTTTTTTTATTTTTTTATTTCTTAACCTAGTGATAAGGCAGACGGGCCACCTGATGGATAGTGGTCACCGTCGCCTATGGACACTTGCAACACCAGAGGAGTCACTAATACATCGCCGGCTTTGAAGTAGAGCTCTTTTTGCACCCTTTTTGAAGAGCCCCATGTCATAGCGTTTCGAGAATACCTCAGAAGGAAGTTCATTCCACATCAACATGTAAAATAATCTTCTTAAACACCTTTTCAAAACGATAACATTATTTATAAATGTACATATTATCAATAAATATATAAATATGTATTATTAATTGTGGAAAAAGTTAAACCCTTATATTTTACAAAATTATGTTTTCAACTATCGTCCTAAATAAATGTATGTAGATATGTATAACATTAAAAATATAAACGTCCATAACGTTAGGGATACAACTATATGTAAATATTTATAGGTGGCAAAACTTTTTGACGTTCGTCTGTGATGGCTCCACATCTATTTAT
>DWKL01002167.1:0-13131 GCA_018249415.1 Phareas burnsi | reverse complement strand
CGAGGGGGAACACCGTGGGGTTTTAGCCGGTAGGAGTCCGGCATATCCTCTACGCTGCCCCCGTGGCGTAGAGGAATACACGAGGATTTCCCCACGTAAAAAAAAAAAAAAACAAAGGGTTTGACATGATAGTCATTGCGACAACAGCGCTGCTGACATGTAAACGCATCACTACAAAATGAATAAAGCATACTGACAAGATTTACGAGAGACAACATTGACAGTTGTAATAATAATGTGTTTAATGCAATAAGTCAATGCCCGCCGAGTGATGTTTGAATGTCAGGCTTATTAGATCAAGAAAAACTCTACGATGGACGTTTTCTATTTCTAGTTAATCTCATAATGAGGCCATATCTTATGATGGTACAACGGGTTGTTCACGTTTCATCGCTTACCTACAAATAAAACAAACTCATCAAGTGAGGGGCTAAACTGACGGAACTTGTCTATGCACATTAAATCCCTCAACGTATTCGCTAGCTCGCTCGCACGCTACCTGCAATATGCCCGATGAATATTATTACGCCACGATACATCATGCACATAATAATATGCTCCAAGTATCCCCTTCCCGTGACAGCTAGGTCAAGTGGATTGACTCATAACTATGGATTTTCATTTCTATAAATTCTATATGCATTTTTAAACGAAAAAAAAAACGATTGAGCAACTATATTTAAAAGAAAATTTTAAATCATCGTTCGTTCTTTTTCTTTAAAAGAAGTCACTACAGTCAGACATGTTTCGGCTTTGTAACAACAGTGATAAACGCCGCTTTGACTGGCGTTTAAACTCAGTCCTCAGGCAAGTACTTATTTCAGATAGTATTCCAGTCTTTTTTGAGATTGATAACATAGGTCTATGGGCGGTTGTGACTACTTACAATCAGGTGGCATGTACGCTCATTTGCTTTTTTATGTGAGAGGAGTGGCAAATAGGCGTGCAAGCCACCTGATGTTAAATGATCACTGCAGCTCATGGACACCCACATCTAACCTCAAATTGGACTGAAGTCTTATTTGAGGTCATGCGTTACTACTCCCGAGGACTGAAATAGTAGCCTCATTGTAAGTGTATCGGCCTACGAAACTTACCACTTCTATATTATTAATTAAACCTAGAGCCGTCACGGGAAGACTGACTAATGATCACCTGAATTGGTCAAACATCGGTTAATACGCAACTTACCTGCACTTGCCCTAAGAGCAAGTCATCCAACAGTGCCATGTCACCAACAAGTGTCCGTGTCACTTGTCTGCGCCTACGGCGACGATGTAGTGTCAGGAAGCGGCCGGTCACCGCCCCCTTTAGTGCCAGGTTGGCTAATTCCTCGTGGTACTCCTTGCGAGGGCATAACGAAGCCGGCTGGATCGTTACTGTGGAAGAAAGTTATAATATGTTAGCAACCTGTTTGTTAGTATTAGTGAATAGTAATATTCTTGCAGACCGAATCAATCAATAAGACTCCCTAAAAGATAATTTTCATACCAATAATTTTTCCATCTTACTGTTTTTTTTTTGTATATTTGAAGAGTACCAAACGAGTGTGCAAGCCACCTAATATTAAGTGGTGGTGAGTAAAGTTTTTCACCTACAAATTGGTTTGTACTGTAGGCTTATCCTTGTGGATTAACGCTCTATAAAATAAAACATTATTAGGCGTGAGATACATAGGATCTATATGACTCAAGTAACCGGAAAGTGACGATATATCTTGTATTAAGAAACTGAACTATTCCTACTGGATATAGTCAACATTAAAATCAGATTCAGATCCTTACAAGCCCCATCAGATATTTTGTGATACTAATTTAAGTTAACGTGCATACGTTACGAACTAGTCACTGTGTTGTATAACGTTCCATTGAAAAAATCCACCTCTTACCTAATAACCTAAATTGAAATGTCACTTATTCCCTATACCTTTGCTCATGTCTAACCTCTTTTTATTACCCAAAGCGGGGGGAGGGGGGGGGGACTTATTATTATTTATTTTGGAGATATTTTAGATATACAGACTTGGTGACAACTGCATTGTTGAGGTGGCGTTCGATACATTTCACAAGAACGCATTACCAAAATGCCTTTAATTAACGATTATAATATAAAGCTACAGTGAGAACCAATTAAATAGAACGATCTATTAACACGTAAATCAGAGGACGCGATGAGCAATTCCACGATTTAACAATGCGATAGCGATATATTTATCAGGAATAGGGCTTGCAGTCGACTGTCGATACCGGGATGCGAATAGAGTCAAAATGTTTTAATTATACCTTTGTAGGTGGTTAACCTGTCCACGGATGAAATAAGAAATCAATTTTGGTTTCTACAGTCATATCCCTACACGGATTGCCTGTCGTGGATGCCAACAACACATACAAAGAGGACACAGACACCTAGGCAATGCTAAAGCAGAAATCTAAATTCATAATTTAGATATTACCTGGCCGGTAATCAATCCCGGAACTCCCTGTGTGTGAGAATGGTATAGTTACCACTGTGCCACGCGGATCGTCATTTTTTATGTCTCAAAGCAATAATATTAATGCTCGTTTGATCTGTATACAGCAAAGCCTTTTTAAAGATAGATCGATAAAAATGCATTAGACCTCAGCGTCCACCTTCAAATAGAACACCTGTCCTATATAGAGAACATGAGATGGACTGCGGTACCGTTGTTCCTTTTATTACATAAAAACTTACGTTAATGACTTTTTACAATGAGACCAATGCCGCTCGAACAACATTGCACTATCATACCAAGATGCCTTTTCCTCTGATGTATTCCTTTTTTGTAGCGATGACGATCGATAAGTTGCGTAACAGCTTAGCAATACGCATAACAAATTATAGTCTAAGAGCTCTCGCTATAATTTATATAAGATACATGAACATTTTTGATGTAATTACTGAGACGGTAGGTAAAGAGGTATGTTTTTACTCTAAGCATACATAGAAATGCTATATTTTAATTTAGTTTAGTTTGGTTTGCTTCGCATGAGGATTGATTGATTATTTTACGTGAAACGACCGCGCGACAAGCGATGTTAAGCGGTCCCTGCAGCTCATGGGTACCTATATATAATAGACTAGGCTAAAGTTCTATATAACATACGTGGATGCGTCACAACTGCGGTCGAGATGAGATGGTCGCCGCTATAAATGTATCCGACAAGCGCACCTCTCCAACCGAAATACAAGAATTGCTTCACGGCTGGTTACGAGGGCGGCAGCAGTACATCCTCAGACGAACTGTATATAGTTCTACGACCTATGAAGTATATAATCATATTGTTATTTTTTTACCCACAAAACAAAGCAAGTATCTTACAAATTGGAAATCCGTACGTGGGCCCTTGGACTATCGCCAGAGGTTCATGTCTTTATGATGAGGTTCTTTATGAGACTTGTCACGTTCATGGTACAGTTGATGCATGTCAGGACGGCACTGAATTAAAGCAATTTTAAACCTTAGGTCTTTACATTAGAGTTTCCACAAAGTGTCTCTTGGGATATAATTACTGAACAATTATCCGCTTTTTATTACAATACTAGAAACATTCATAGTTAATATTATAATTAAGAAAACGTACCTAACTCATAAATTCGATTAACTCAAAGTGAATTTAGGTCTACCTACATTATAAATCTGTATGAGACTTGAAGATACGACACTCTCTCTTCAAACGAATGGACTCCATATAGAGTATGCCTAATCCACTTTTTTACTTTCAAACCGAAACGCAATAAATAAAAGTACAAAACTAATAACAGTCTTAATTTTTTTCAATAATCCAATCTGTACTGCATTGAGTCTAGAAATGCAGATTACAGAGTTCATATTATTTCAGACTAATAATCACGGGACTTGCCGGGATCGCAAAAGCTAATAGCAACGCAACCCTAATCTGAATTACTGTTTATCACAGTGTTTACTAAGCGTTGATAAAAAAGCCAGTAAAAGCTTGTAGGAGTCGCACCCAGCTAATGTCACGTGTCCAACGTGGAACGATTCTTGTTTACAATTGCAAGTATAAGGACACATATTGTTTTCCTGCATCTGCATGAGCTCCTAACCTCCTTGCTTCGATTCCTGTGTGTTCGTGACAATTATTATCTGTCACTGTCTTGTTCGTTATATCTCGCCGTCTACTGCTGGTCTCAACTATGCGTAGAGTATCAGGTACGTTATCGAGATTGGTGACTCGTTAGACCAACTCTCTTCCATTTTTAAGGAGTTTTTCTAAATTAGCTATTAATGAATATCTGTCGCTTCAATCAGTCCCGATGCCAGACTCGGTGTCCTAAAAAAGCATATTTAAAGCACAAAACAATTGACATTAAGAAAAGCCAAACAAAATCTGTGCGCATAACATTATACATGCTATACCACGCTACTCTATAAACAACTGAGAAAAGGTCAATCTGAGTAACTAATTTCCGACAGGGATCAATGAAGTTTTCAGTATTCTAATAATGCCGTCGTGACTAGCCGAAATGTGATAGAAGCCTTCGTAGTTCGATTCCGTGGGCACTACTGCCACTCCTGTTTCTGTGCTGCCCTTAAACCTTGCTCTTGGTTGAAAGGGTTTGGTAAGGCGTTCTTAACACGAGGTGTCCTAACTTAGTCCTCAGAGGTAGCAGCGTGTCTGTGACCGACTGCATGTATGACTTCATTTCAACATGAGATTGATTACAGTTGCATATGAGCTGCATTGGCCACATATAAGGTGGATTACTCGTTTACCACTTCTATCCTGTAGGCTTTTAAATAATCTAAATGCTTGTACAAAACCGCTACTAGCGGTTATACCAGCGGATCTAAGGACATAGACCGTTATTACTTATCCTGACACATGGTTCTTGATATGTCCACAGAGTTACAACGCCGTTACAACGAATGTAATATTCAGTGTTACTACAAAGACATTACATATTCCATCTGAGACCTTAAAGTATAAATAGGTTCAGCTTTGATAACTTTCTTGAAGTTGGTCTTGAAGTATCCATTTATACCGGCAGTTTGTATATATTCTAGACAACAACTTATGCCACCAGATTCTCTAAATCGTGAGAAAATTTGTACACGAGCAGGATAATCAATTTTGACTTTCGAGGCCGAAGGGCCGTATCCGAGCCCTTACGTTTGTTCTCATTAACGATACATCGCGAGTAATGTTTGCAGAGACACGTGAAGTACGGATCCGTGCTCGGCCAGCGCGGTGGCCTTAACGTTTTCTGTACTGAAAAAAGAACCCAGGCCTCGCAGTGACATAATATTCTCGTAACATAGACGTTCGTGCAGTCTCCGACAATGTCGTGAAGTCTTGCCTTTTCGTTCTAATAATATACTCACGAGAGGTATATCGATATACATTATACGGAGACAATGCATCTTATCGCGATATCCCTTAGTGAAATTTAAAATAACTGCTTTATATATTATACTATGTTCTACAATTTTTCAAATTCATTTACAATTTTTCTGCTAAATGTTTTGAAATACAACTCAATCAGTTTGGTGGAATGAATTATACAATCGTGATCGCTTTATTAAACTGTAGGTTGCAGAGGTAGATACAAGTCAAGACTTTATAAGGTATTTCGAGGTTGAATTTGAATACATAAGATAGTTTTATGCAACGATAGAAAGGGAAAGTTTACAAAAGAACCTAGTAGTTCAATTCATTTTCAATAAGGCATACACAAACTTCTTGAAACGCCGCACCATTATTTCTTTCCCTGTAACTTGCTAGCATTGAATCTGTTATATATTTAATACAAAGTTAGTGTTCGGTTGCCTCATTGTACGAAGAATAAATATAACTTTTTTATATCAATATCGCAGTAAATGATGGGACATTTTGAAATCTACATAAAACGCGCCAATTTCCCTATATTGATTTCTGTGTTATTTTTTTAATTACAATTAACTTATACGGATATAAGTTAATTGAACTGAGATTTTATGTTTCACCAATGTATCTCGCAAGATAGAGACAATATTTACAATCGCATTACTCGCGAACCGCAGCTGAGCCAGGGAAGATTGATGACCTGGCGGATCCAACTCGGGCACTGCTCTTGTACTAAAGCTGACCGTTTACGCTAAGCTAAGCGGAGGGCACGATTGATCAAGTGTAACTCTATACTGAACTAAGTGCTTGAAGTTACATAACTATAGTAACTACGGACGTAATATAATGACGTACTATATTTTCGGGGAGAAAACTAGATGCCCTGAGTAAACGGGATTTCATAACGTTGTACGTAATACACGTTCATATATACATGCAATTTCATGTCAAAAGATAAGTAAGGAATCAAATTATGAAGGTCCTTAAGTCTTAAAATATTTAAGAAAAACAAAGTCCTAATATTAACATTTACCACTATTAATGATTATATTGTAGGTTTCGTTATGATAACTAGCCAATATAATCCTTTGGGAACCCGGCAATCGTTTATTCCGAGTAGATACTGTTGTAATTAGAAGGACTGAGAAGCAAATTATTGATATAAAAATGGCTATATGAAATAAAACTAAATAAAGCTTAAGCCACAGTTTGCGCACATAGTAACCGAAATACATAGATAAGCAACGTCGGGTTTAGCTGGGTTGAAAACATCCTTCCCGGGATGGCCAATAACCTTTATCATGCTCAACTAATCCGCACTGGAGCAGTGTGGTGGAATATGTCTCAGGCTGGACCCAATTGTGGAGAGAAATCCTTGACTAGCGCGGGAAACGCATTAGGTTTCGTCTAAAATAAAATTTACAAAATTTCACCTACATTCGTTGAAAGGTATATTTTCTTACCTAGGTCCTCGATTGTGATCCACTTTCCTTTATTTCTAATATAATCTAATATAAAATTAAAATATTTTCATTGGATTTCAATCTGACGATATAAAATCATTTCTAAGGCCATGATCAACATCGAATGACATTTTACAATACAATACAATAACAAATAGTTATAACATTTACCAGCTAACTAGTGCGTGCGCGTTTTATAATTTCAATTACCTTTACTTTCCTAAGGCGCTTCAAGGAGTATAACTTAATGTTGAAAATGACACACAGCAAGCGACCATCTTAGTCCTCAGGAGTAGCGACACATCAACTTCAGTTTTGTTTGAGGAAATATGTGAGTATCCATTGACTGCCGTGATCACTTAACATCAGGTAGCCAGAGGTAGCCTGCACGCTCGTTTTTACTCTTAAAGCATAAAAAAGACATTGTACATATTTCACCCTTATAATTTACATACTATTCTATCATACAAACATCTCGGTTCGGTCAATTGGCTTGCTCAACAGTATTGTTAACACGACGCTAACGAAGGTCGGTGTAAGAGGGTACTCATAACTGGAGAACAACAGATAGTGGTTTCGGACATTTAATAAACTTACAAGGTCAATATATACTGTAGAGAAATTATTTGTGATTAGAAAAATTTTACTACTCCCAAATCATTCTATTCCTTTCGTCATATTAAATATGCACTGAAAAATAAAGATCGAAGTATGTCATAAAATTATAATTCTGTACTAAAACTTTTTGACGAGATTACGTATTCCGACAAACTACAAGAGAGAATGTATCAGTTGACGAATTTCAAAAAAGCGCTTTCATCAAAGGTTTGCATAGTCGACAAATCATCAGCACGTTTGCTTGTTATGTGATAATATACTTAAACAACAAGTACTAAACTATGTAATCAAGAATTTCACAAAAATGTAACTATACTTATTAAGGATTTCAATTGATTCTGTGTACGATATGTGTGATATAGAAATGTATGTTTTATTTTTGTGGTGTACATCAAAGAATAATTCCATTGTATAGTACTGTATTGCTTGTAACAACTAGCGCAAATTCTTAGAGATATTTCCCCAGCACTGAGGAAGTCGTAAAGTAATCCGTTATACTACTGAAATGTAAATACAATGATAGCGCATTGATATTACCGCTAGTCTAAATACAATTACACCTTGTATCAACGACTTTGCTATTCGTATACCGTATTGGCAGACCGTATTGAATTTATCCAAGCAATGTCAAATCTAATTGATTCCGACATTATTCGCGATGATAACATACAATTATGCCAAACGACTTAAAATTAACTTTTTGGGGTCAAATGAATAAATAAAGGCTTTCTACACTCATAGCCTCATAGTAGGATACCCTGTGTCGTGGGTGCTGTGGTATGTATTCAAAGACAAGTATATACAGAAATAACCAGGCTCATAACAAAGATCTAAATTAATCATTTAGATGGCTTGGCCGGGAGTCGAACCCGGAACCCTCTGCGTGTCAGACCGGTATAGTAACCGTTACGTCACGCGAATCGTCAATATATGTATTCAAATACAAATACAACGTAGTAACGTTAGGTGTCACATATTGCAGATTTATAATACCATGGGAACGGATCTCTTTCAGCAACCGGGGGAGGCCTAAAGCATACTCTACTCCGCTGCTCTAACACGGAACGTATGGGTTAGTATAGTATAGTAGTAAGCCTGTCGGAGGTTTTTAAATCGCCAACAAGAAATCCGACAAGGCTTAACTGCTAACGATAAGAACCGCAACAGACAGCTTATGATATCGTCTAAAGGACGGAAGCGAGCATGGAATTTAGGCTCTAGCTACCACCCATCTCGCTCCCGACCGCGCCCGACATTAGTCAATTTTGTAGATCGGTTACGGTGGACGCAAGCCACGGCGCTATGTGTGCGTCAAATACTTGTTCTCTGTAGTCTTGGACTCTTGACAGAGTACTCGTGGTCTTATGATGATAGTGGTGCTGGTGAGAGTCTCTCAGAATGAGATGGATTAGGCTATAGTCCACCACTCTTGCCAAATAAGATTTCACACACCTTCGAGAACTTTACAAAGAACTCTCAGATGTATAGGTTTCCTTACGATGTTTTCTTTAATTTAATGAATTTCTAATATGAACATAACTTCGAAAAATCAGTGGTGTGTGTGGGAATCGAACCCCAGCCTCCCAATGTGAGAGGCTAGACTCTTAAACAATAGGCTATCGCAGCTTATGTATTTTATTATCTTTCTTGAAATATTGCAGCCTTCACAATGCTTTTCCACCCGCTTCTGTTGTTGGCATTGCAGGAGCACTGGACAACGGAGCACTGTGTGATGTTTTTGATGGTGTCCGTCAAGCGCGTGGGTGATCTGCCTCGTAATTTGAAGAGCTAGCATCAAATTTTCCATGAAGCAATAATATTCAGAAATATACCGCCTGTATATCAAGGAGGACAAGTATCATTTCACCGTAATTGGATTAAGCGGAGTTCGATGTAGATGTGTATAAACTATAGTGGTTGCTTATATTTTAATATCAGGTGGTCAGAGAAAAACTACGTCAATTGTAAAAAATATATTATTTTCAAAACTTATGAATATACATATATTTATAGATATGCTTAAACGAAAATAAATAAATCACAAAAAAATTTAACATGTTTTAGCTCAAGATCATTTTGTTATGTAGAGGGATGCTTAAAACAAAAGTTTATTTACTTGGCGTACCGGATATAATCCTCAGTTTATTATCATTATTTATAACTGATTCCATTAAGTACGGAAACTTTTTTTGACAGATCAAAATGGGAATTGTGAAGACTCTTCCACAAATTACCTAATCAATCATCTACGAGAAAGCGAATATTCCCGAGAATTGAATTGGAAACATTTTGTTAGAATATCGTTTACATTTTAATGTATAGTGATATAAGTAAATTTGATTTGATTTTGTGCTTTCGATTCCTAGAATCATGGGATAAATCACTGGATTTAAGTGTACATCCTTCATTACTAAATGCATTTTAAGTAATAAAATTACGAACATATCAATTTAGGCAATACCGAATCCGGTCAGTTTTAATATCGTTGACCGTAATGACAGTATTTCATGAGGGCATTTCAGGTCATTCGGAGAGAATATTAAACAAACTAATAAATCCAGTCACTTAACGCTGCACGATTATTTTACTTCATAGGGGCATGAAAAATTATGTCGAAGACCATTTTAGCCGATCAGACAATGAAAGTTTCATAATGTATCTCCTACCCATTGCAAAAATATAACCTTCACTCTGAATCAAAACGAGCTACAATTACTTGCCAGATCGCTCACTGGACACTGCAGGTTAAATAAACATCTTCACGAAATAGAACCAACATTTTCGCCAATGTTCAGCTTATACCAGTGCAAAGGAAACTATCGCCTCTATCATCTAGAAATACACTGCTCAATACATTCACTCGTGAGCGAAACCGAACAATACGAGAATATCTGATAACAGTACGAACCAGCGAGGCTCCGGATCCTAAGAGCATACTATTCACACTGTAACCGTCAGCTCTGTGGGTCAGATATAACTATTGGCGAAGGTACTCCAAATCAGTACTGGTCACAATTAGCAATATGCGAGCAGTTATTAACGAAACGTGCACTTAACTATTCCTGAAACAGTTTGTTTACATTTCCTTTCTTTTGATCTTATATAGTTTATTCTTACCGATACTACACCTTAATAAATAAAGTATTATTTTCTATCCTAAACACCTATTCTTGATATATTTTGTCTGGTTTGTGTTTAAATAACTGGAATATATTTTAGAGTAACGTTTTACTTTTGAAACTTAATCAATATCAATTAATACGTTTACTACCTTTTCATACTAAAACATTATGAATCAGCTGTTACCAGAGGATAAGAACAAGGGCTTATTTCTGTGAGAAATTACCTTTGTTCAGTGTGTATAATTTAGAAAGAAGAGGTACGTTTAGAAACTTATACTTACTGCGACGATTGCTAGTCAATTTTAACGGAAATTAAATGAACAGTGTTAATCAGTGGTATACAATTCGGTCACAACTCGGAAGGTCCAGGGTTCGACCGAAACCCTTGCAGCTTGTAAAAGTTATGTCATATAATTAATTAGCGCTTATTTTAACCGTTAAATATATTATCGTGACGAAACCGTATGAGAATTATGGTTTAATGTTCTCAAAGGCTTGTGGATTACCACGTCCTGGACTATGGACTAAATCGTTGTCTTTCAAAAAGGAGACTCGTGCCCAGTAGTAGGACATAGATGGGTTGGTAAAAATTGATCAATGGCATTGCTACGTCAAAGAGAAATCGTTTATATTGTAATAAAATTGAACATATTTCGTAAAAGTCAAATATATTTGTGTTAATATGTGGTAGAACTATAATTTGTCCACGAAGGTACCATCGCCGCCCTCGTAAAACGCCGTGTAACAATTCTTGCGTTTCGATTGGAGTGAGGTTACCGGGTTACAGCGCGGCAACCATCTTCGTCGACGAATCTACGTATAACATCAGACACTACTTGAAACATATTTGAGGTTAGATGTGGGTTTCCTTGGGCTGCAGAACAGTTAACGTCAGGTGGCTTGCGCGCTCACATAAAAAAATACTCGGCCCCAAATGACATGAAAAGTGGATTAATTTCATTTACTTCAAGTTACAATACATCTGCACAGTACTTGTTTCTTATGTCTATAACAATTTATTCTTGTTTGTCGTCAAAATAACAAAGTTAAAACAACGCAGTAATTTGTGTAGGAACTTAACAAGCAGAATTTGATGGAAATCATAATGAGGTCGCGTCGTAGCACTATGAAGCGCACTTTAACATCTCTGCGCTACTGCAGTGACGGAACTGTGTATTAATATAATTGTCGCAATCGATAACTATATAAAAATCATTAAAGATGCTAATATTTCAATTTTAAGGGCAACGCGATAAATCTACACAAACCTGTAATAGATCATTCTATCGTTATAGATTTTTTTTAATGTCTCTTTTTAAATATGTAGTCCATTAAATGCCGTTTTTGTCATAAATATCACTTGCTATTTAGTACAATACTCATGAAATCGTGATACTCAAATTTTTTAAATTATTATTTTCACTGGAAAATAGTCCTATACTTAGATTATAAAGCTTATTCACTGTCGGAGTGCATCTCGAGCCCAAATACTGATAAAATACTGTTGTCAGATAGTACAAGTCTCTGCCGTTCGCCAGCGACGCCACCACCGCCGCTGGTGTGCTCTACTTTGAAGGGTATGCTAAAACAAACACACTTATCTGAGACGTTCCATCTTAGTTTTCAGGAACTACAAAGCATGAGTGATCGAGTTCATAGCTGAAGTATAAATAAGTGTCATGTTTATCTTAAGTTTTTTTTTTTTATGTAAGAGGATTGGCAAATGATCGTGCATTCCACCTGATTGACTGTAGCCCGTGCACACAAACAGGATTGAAGTCATATCCGAGTTTGTACATAGGTGTGTTACTGTTCCTGAGGCCTAAAATAGTCGCTCTATGTGTACCCGACAACCACACCTATCCAAGTGAAACACAAGAATTACTTCACGGCGGATTACGAGGTTCTCGTACATACCGGGATCTCGGACCGAACCGGGCATACCGGATTTCATTCTTTAGGTATAGTCGGTTACAGATGTCCATGGATGGCGCCGGCTCCTTGTCATAAAGTGGGTTGCATTCTCGCTTGCTATTTCTATAGTATAACAGAAAAAATCGGAGTGCCAAGACTACGCCTCCATCATCAGACTATTCATGGTGCCACATCATTGTCACTCAGTTATAATATGGCGTCGAGCTTTTTTATGTCTCTCTACTGGATCATTGGTCTAGGATAGGAATATTGCTCCACCACATTGCTCCAATGCGGATTGACGGGGAGCTGGTGGCCATCTCGTGTCAGATGTTTTCAAATCACCCATGACCCTCCGACAGGGTTTAACTACTATTACACAATGATAGCAATCGGAACCGATCACTTATCTCGCTCACTCACTCACTCACTCACAGAAAGCGCGCATTATATTTGGTCATTTTTCTAACTCACAACAATACCCGTCATTTCTTTGCCTTACAGTTCAGTTAAGATCTACACAAACCGCGAGGCATTACACCATGGATGCACAGACCGCGGCCCGCCGGTGGAATACTGGTGGCCCGCCGACAGCAAAAATAATACTCTCATACATTCGAAAAATATTGAATTCTATTCCAGAATAAA
>DWKL01002166.1:0-13137 GCA_018249415.1 Phareas burnsi | reverse complement strand
GTGAAGCAATTTTTATATATCGATTGGAGAGGTACTATTGCCGAACACACAGCGAGGCGAACAACTCAGTCCTCAGGAGTAGTGCACATCTACGTATGACTTCAGATATAACTTCAATTTAGTTTGATGTTAGATGTGGGTGTCCAAGGGCTACAGTGATCACTTGACACCAAGTTGCCTGTACGCTCCTTTGCTATTTATTTCACAAAAAAACACAATGCTTAAATTTAAAGACCAGTTTACATGTAGGTGTGGGTACACTGCTCTACATTACACTTTTAGGGTTTCGTAACCAAATGACAAAACAGAAACCTTATAATTTCACTATGTCTGTCTGTCCGCATGTCACAGCCATGTTACTTGGAAGCAACTGACACTATATAAAAGAAATTTGGAACGTAGATGTATTCTATGAACCGCTATACAATGGTGTAGTGATTAAACCTACCAATAAGTCAAACGAGCCTCCTTTTTTATATTTAAAGTTCGGTAGACTCTGCAGCCCATGGACTCCCACATACCAACTGAAAGAAAACTGAAGTTCTATTTGAAGTCGTACGTAGATGCATCTGTATTCCTGAGAACCAAGATGGTCTCCTCGCTGTTAGTGTATCCGGTAACAGCACCTCTTCAAATAAAACACTAAACTGCTCCACAGGAGATTACGAGGGCGGGGGGTGGTACTTCCTCGGACCAACTTAAAGTTCTACCACCTTCCAAGGCCTCCTGATATAAAGTGGTCACCGTCGCCCATGTATATTTGCAACACCAGCCACAAAAGAGTATTCTCTTTGCATTGTTTTCGGAGAACGCTATGTCATAGCGCTTCGGTTATGCCTAATGAAACATACATACAATAAATAAAGAAAATATTAATCAGAGGCAGCATTGATACATGTTACTGAGGGATGAAAAAATCCAGTGCACATAACCGACAAGACTTGGTGTGGTAGCGACAATGATATCGAGGCTTTTGAATGAGTTTTATAAGTTATACTTCTTTTGGTTGTTTAGTAAAACAGATTAGAGGCTATTTTAGCATGGAACAAAGTTGCGCGGGCCTATGTAACACATAATTTATTAGCGTGGAACAAAATGACACGCGCCGATGTAACACATAATTACTTATAATATCGTTTGCTCAGTTAAAATTTGTTTGAATGCATAAAATAATATTGTATTAATTACGCCAAACAAGTAAATATAACATCTTGGGTGTGTACACGCTTCTTTTTTTTAAACCCACAGTTGATAAGACACTCGTATGCGTTACTAAAGCTCCCAAAATTTAACCCCTTCTCTTCCGCCTCCTCTATCATTTAAACTATGAAGTAAAAAAATCTGTAAAAAAAACATGACAACTTGAAAAACTCTCACGAAAAATATTTTCAATGATGTTGGTGCTTACCTGATGAGGGTGCAGGGGATGGTACAGCGTGGTCCAGCGTGTCCCTCTCGCTATCGGAACACTGTTCCACATCCACCTCGACGTCTTCGTCGGGCACAGGTGACCTGCAGCTGGACTCGGGGGAACTGAGCGATGCAGGTGAACTTTGTCTTGATAAATCTAAAAGAGACAGCCGTATTAGTTTTATTACTAAATCATATGACAATTTCATACTTAGTAGAGGCCGACGTAATTAAACACAATATCATAATATTTCAAACATAAATAAGTAAATATTATTTTCATTTTTCTTTTCAATATTATTTTCATTGATAATCATCATTGCACGCTTTCTGTCTATTTGTTAGTCAATATTATTGGATATTGGATTTGACTAATTGGTCAGTGTTAGGGTAATAATTTTATTTTCTTTACACAAACAAAATAACCAACCGGACTCACAACATAATAATTCCCACCAATCCGCATTGGAACCAGCCCATGTCCAGCAGTGGGACATAAAAAGTGTAACAGCTAACACAATGATGTAGAACAATTTACCACATGGATAAACAATAATATTAGCATGAGTGACTCTATGGTTAATTTATATGTTTTTTATTATTTTATTGTGGTTCTATCACTTTCCTCTGGGTTCAACTCCAGGACACCATCATAATACCTATCTGTAAAAAGTATAATAGTGATGGTCTCAAAGCAATGTTAAACGCTATTATGTTTTGGTTTGAAAGTTAAGGGAGAGACACTTAAACAAGGCGTTCCAACTTAGTCTTCAGTGGTAGAAAAGCTTCTGTGGTCAACCACGTGTAGGAATTTTCATATCATATCGTATTCTATCCTATCTGTAGCTTGGTACATAGCTATTGACTACAAAGAGGTATTAAAACAACATTTGTTCATTTACATGTCTTATTTTGTTCTCATATTTCTGTATAGATGCTGGTGTAAAACCATTTCAAGCATTATAATTTAGTTTAAGTAATTATTTATTAGCAAATAATAAAATATGAGAAACCATACGAAAGTGCAAATGAATATGTTACCTAGTTGAAAGTTCTGTGACCTGTTAGATTTTTAACGCACTACGATACACACACCAATCGAAATACAATGAAATAATCTAAAATCACATATCAAATAAAAAGAATATAGTGCGAGCAATAATAACTGATAAACAAGCTAAAAATACGTTTATCAAAATACCTAGTAGTCTAATGGGATGAGAAAAAGAACGAGGAGTATATTTTCCACATCTCGTCTAAATTAACACTGAATTATCAAATATAGGATAGGAAAACTAATCCAATCAATCAAATTTCCACAATCACGCACTCAATATCAGTTCGCAAGTTAACATTTATCAGTTTGACTTGACACATTATAATATACCTCTAAATGTCAAAGATCTACATTATCTTCTAATGTTATACGACTTTAGTGACATCACAATTTGATCGATTTATAATCATCATGGCGGACACTACGCTTCTTTTCACGCGGCTAAAAGTAGCGCAATATATATGTAATGAAATAGTAATGTATTTTCGTTGCATTGTTTATTTTGTAAAGTATTGATGATTAGGAAAAAGACATGGCAAAAAATATATTTAAATATTTATTTTTTTATATGGCAATTATTTGCGGTTAGATGATCTGTTCTCGATTCTTCGCTTTTTTCGCCTCAAAAGTAAAGGTGTTCTTAATTCTTTATAATATTACTTTTCTAAATGTTGGCGTTACTGACTAGAAGAGTTCTCTAAATATGATCTGTCACAATAACAACAGCAAAACTATCGTTCACAGATAATACAGGCAAGTAGCACAAAAAAAAGTCGCAAAACAATTAAGCCTTATTTTTTATTCCGTTGCTATCATCGAAACGTAGAGGTTTTTTAACGATAGCACGGAAAGCATCAGACGGCAATTCTTTAAATGGTTTTACATTGAAATGATGTTTATAAATATTCAGTTACATTACCATTTATTCATATTAAAAATTTTAAATTTACGTCTGAAATAATATGATAATATACAATAAATATTTGAGAGTGCCATAACCCAAGATTCATTTAAATACGTTTTTTTTCTGATGCAATAAATAGCTGACTATTGGGTGTACAGTACAGTATAAGAAAACATTTCCATCAATCCTGGCTGTGGTTACAAATATAATTATAAAAATGATTTGTATAAACTACAAGCATACTAAAGTTTATAACAAAAATTTTAATCGTTAATAAATTGAAAAATCTCTGTTGCATTAGGCAAGTGTTGTAACAATTTCAAATTTATACGGTAATAAACAAAATATTACATAAGTAGATGTTAAACAGTCTTACAACCTACCCAACACAGAAAACGTGAAAAGAACATAACGGCATATTATCCGACTCACGAATAAGTGATTAAGTAGCTTAGTGACAATTTTTCTTCATCATATGTCTATTTCTGCTTTATTATTATTACGATTACTTTTACTGTAAAGTGGGTTTATTATAAAAAAAAAATGATATTTAATTTTGCACTTATACGTTACTCCGCTAAAGTTACGAAATAGACGTGATTTTTTTCAAATACGTTTAACAATAGTTAAAAATAAACAAGTACATTGTTAATGTAACATTATATGTAAATTATTAACTTACCTTAAACAACAGAGTCAAATAGTTGAATGATACCCCCAATAAAAATCTTGTCCATTCATTATTTTGCGTGAAATTGCAATGGCATTACGGAGAATTTCCGAAAGTAACTACAGATTAATAAGTAATTTTAATGAGTATATTATTATTTATGCAAAAATTATAAAAAAAACATAATTTCTTCTTGAACATTTGCCGCCATTGTAATAAACGCCCTCTGTTGTAAAATTGAATAATTATAGATATCTTTATAATTTTAATGATAGGTACATTTCCATTATGAGAGAAACCTAACAAGAGATATATATGATGTTTTTGCATGATTTAGCTAGTCATTACTAGATGTATGTCACAGAGTTCTATTTCAATGATGGTAAAGAGTGGAAATGAATACAAATTGAGAGTTGTGGTGTCACGCATCAAGGCAAATGTGAAAATCAATAAAAAATCCATTACAGTTCAAAGATATCAGTATAAGTTTACGTCGTCGATTTATCTACCCTATCTTCAAAAAACTATGTGTCTAATATTTTTGTCATAAATACATAACTTAAATATATTGTATTGCGCGAGCACGACTCGCACTTAGTTCGTTATTTTGAGACGTTTGATTAAAATATATCGTTTGGCGACAATTCACAAATCGTTGGGCGGGTTTGCGCATCCAGACAGATACATTGTCTACAACACTACAATAAAACTGCGATTTAACGCCTGATGAGACTATCGGAGCAATGTTGAATTTTTAAGTGCCTGAAAGGTAAATGAGAAAATAGTAGGAATATTTATTTCGAATGTACACATTTCACTCTTTTATCATTAATATGATATGATGGTATTCAAATATCAAATATGTATCGATAGAATGTGGAAAATAATTAAAACATTTCGATATTGAAGATGATCTTAACCAAAATAAAAATGAACTTTGTTTTTGGACAGTAGGTAACCCATGTGAGATATTTCAGTAAACAATCAAATTCTAAATTCTTTCACTTTTGTTACTTCGTTGTCAATGTATGGACAATGAATATGTAAAATAATAGAGACCGAAACTGTGTGCGGCTATTTTGGTTGTATTAATGTGACAAGCACTGCTTTTCCCATTATAATATTTCTCATAAAAATGGGGAAAATTGATAAAAAAATGAAATTCAGTCGGTGTTATATAGGTCTATGGCTTGAGTTCGTCAAATCGTAGCGATTTTGGCCTCATTCTGTAAACATCGGTATGGAAGGTCACGCAGTATGTAGTTCAGTATATAATCAAAGCTTTGCACATAAATTAAAGTTATAACATTGTTAAAGTTTTATAGATACTTATAAAAATTAAAAATAAATAGGATTTAACCCAGTGCTATGGACTTAGACGATTGTTTACGACTTTGATTTTTTTTAAATAAATATTATGCAATAACACGTAATTCGTTCTCATTGCAATTCATATTAATGTGTGTATAAATACTCAGGGTTAATTTCAATAAATATTGCGCTCCCTTATTTCATTCAGTATATAAGTAGACTTCATAGTTATAGAATTTATAGAGGTTGTTTAGGGTGCCGTAGCCAAATGGAAAAAACCGATCCCATTAAAAATGATCATCTTGTCTGGTTCTTTGTATGTCACAGCCGCTTCACTCGATAAAGATACAATTTCGTTAGCGAATACTAAAATATTCAAACATACAATTAATGATGTAGAACTGATACAATATTCGTAAATCACATCAACCGCAGCATTATGGACTTCGATCACATTACTGCAACTTACTATTTATAAAATTTTGGCATAAACGTATATTTTATTGTTTGTAGTATGGTTTGTATAGTTTTAAGATTATGAATGTGTCTTACAAATGGTATGCAATTTGTTTTACTTGTAAAAAAATGTAAGCGTCTGGCAACCCTGATGGCTGATGATCATGCCGGCACTTGTACGCAACTGCCCGCGTATTCCCTATAGTTATGAACGGCAACGTCGAATGCAGTGTCCGTCGCGGTCGCGGACAGGAGCCATTTAACAAACAGAGCTCGTGGTGGCCGGGTGTGTGAGTCGTAAAGAGTGAAACAGTATCCAGCGGCCGCTTTCACGCATAACGGGCATTTACGGGACTCGGTGAGTAGAAGCCGTACGATCGACAATTTAGATCATTGATGGCGCAGGAAGCGCGACCGGCATCGAGTAACGACCACTTATTGGAGATCGACAATTCGGCCGCGGACGGGATTACTTCTAAAAACCAGTTCAATCCTAATCGTTAACGTTTTGTTTGTGGCCCGGTATGTGTGATAGAAATATTACGCCACATATGATAGAAATATTATTTTTTTAAATGTGCAACTTACCTACCCTCGTAATTTAACAAACTAAATGTGAACATTTTCATTAAATTTATAATACAACATTATTTTATTCAGTGATGTGCGACTGGCATACCATGTAATTTAATCATGCCTCAGATAAATCTTATTGTTTCTTATAGGTAAATATGTCGAAAAAGAGCTCATTAGAAGTGCAAACGATGTACAAAAAGGCGGATGCCTCTGAGACTACTCCGTTGGTGCCTAAAAATGTAAGTTTTATTTCATATTAGCTTCCACTCTGTATCTGTATGTTGATACAGGGTTATTTTAAAAACATTTAAATCGATGTGACTTTCACTTTAAAAATACTATTTTATAGGAAATGATATTCTACTATTGTGATGCTGATGTTACTTTTTACTCCGAATTGATCGAAACAACTGTGAATGCACGTGGACTAAAATAAACGCTTAACTCAAAACCGGGTTGTTGTATATCACAATGATCGTCACTGATAGGTAAACGTGTGGTAACCTACCCCCCAGTTTGTTTATTGGACACTCCTACTAATTTACTAAGTACTTTTGGACAACTAAAGCTTTATTTAAATAAAACGTTGATTACGAAGAATGTTGCTTCGCTAGATACTTTGAATCAATTTTATATAATGCTTGTGGTCTACGACCGGTTCTTGTTTTTGTCACATCTGAATGTTCCCAGCCCACGTAATAATTATACTACCTATTAACTATGTTACTATATAAAGGAATAAACCGCTAATGTGCAGATAAACTAAGTTCAGTAAAATGAGTCATTGAGAAAATTATAATTAACTTAGGTACATATTAAGGGATTTCTGGCCATCTACGTGTATATATGTCATTAGTAACGTTTTCGAAAAAATAACTAATTGAATATACATTTAATATAATAACCGGAGTTCTTAATACTTGATTAAATTACAAAATTACATTTAGTACCGAACACCTATATGGCGTTTTATTAAAAAGGTAGATATAATATACCTACATAAACTAATTAATGATTACATGAGTAAATTATATGATCTTTTGTGTCCATAGACAATTTGAAATGATTATAGTAGTATTATGTACTATATTTTAATTTAATGACTCTGTTGTCATTTTGTGGATGTATCGTGAATTATTTAAAAAAATTGCATAACATTGGAACATTATTTAATGGAACCTGAGAGATCGAGAGTGTGCACCAGGTCCTGGCGATTGCTGTACGTCGACCCGAGCGGCAGTATCTCGTTACAGTGCCTATTACTAAGACTAACCACTAGCTTTTAGCCGTGAACTTTCCGCACGAGCTGCGTCGTCGGATATGGTATACGTGCGAGACATTTTTTGGCCTTATCCCCTTCTAAGTAATAGGTAATTATTTACAAACTTGTAAATATTATGCACATGTTAAACTCCAAAAGATCGTGATATGTTAAAAAAAATGGTTATTTATGGTTTTCCATATTGAGAACATTGCTTATGAAAAGTATAATCTGTGAGTTGTAATTCTACAATACAGTTTAAAATCGTAGTTTCTGAATTTATCACAGCCTAATAACTTAAACTATTGGGTGGCAAATTAAACTTTATTTAAGGAAGGCAAATAAATAAACATTGCTCGCTTATTTAAAAAACTCTTTATACACTGATAGCCCCACACTAGGTTTCCCTGTGTCGTGGCTGCCATGGACACATACAAACACGAGGACACACATCCAGCCCCAGAACAGAAATCTAAATTCACCATTTAGAAGTCTGTCTTGCCGGGAATCGAACCCGGAACCCTTTGTGTGTCAGACAAGTATGGATGCCGCTGCGCCACGCGGGTCGTCGTATTTAAAAAATATAACTAAGATATCTAGTAAAGTACACACTTATCAATTAAATCCTTACTTAATATAGGATTTGTTAAAAAAGAGGCTTATACTGATAATGATTTAACCTTACACATTTTTGCGCAACTTATTTTTATGAGGGTATCTTCTGTGTGTAAACGATGTGTTTAAGAATTCTGATCTACCTGCCCATTAGGATCGACCCATTAATGTTACGTCACTGGGCACGCCTCCACTCAGAATAAGAACGGTTTAGACGCTAGCACACACGCCGGCCAAGTGCGGATTGACCGACAGAGTGTCCGTGTCTAAAGACACCTGAAATAAGTTTTAAATAAAGTAGGAATTCTAATGGATCATTAATGCGTTTCTATTCTCATGGAATCAAACATGGCCGGAAGCGCCGCAACAGACGAGCCATTTGAGCGTCACATCATCACCACAAAAATTATAATTAGACCATTCGTGGTATCTAAAGTGTTATCCAGCCGATAAACAACTCGAGTTTAGCTCGGGACCTCTGTGTGATTGCTAAAATATTTTAATCCGATCGATATTACTCTTATTTAACGACTTCACGTCGACCAGTTTTACACTTTAATACATAAACGAATGGAAAGTTTGTATTCGAGATTAGATACATACATATATTAAGATGACATGACAGCGGACTAGCCTTTTTATTTTTATCAGTTAAAGGATAAAGGAAGTATTCAATAATTTGTCCTTGATAATGTTATTGTTCAAAGGTGCATTTAAACGATATTAATTATCCTAGAAGGTGACAGAGCTCTTTGAGGTTCGATTCGGGAGGGACCACCGGCACTCCTGTTTTTACCATATCATGTTAGTAGTGTTAAACGCTGCAATGTTCTGATTTAAAGAATGCAGTAAGGGAGAAGCACTTACACGAAGCTTTCCAACACAGTCCTCAGGGCTAGTAACGCTTCTGTGACCGATCTCAGGCAGTACTCCGTACCTATTTGTTGTTGATTCCAGATGTCGATGGGCGGTGGACATAATCATGTGGACTGTGCCGTCGTTTGCTACTTCTAAGCTATAAAAAATAATCTTGTAACATAATTTAATTAAGTTAATTTGTAACGCTAGAGTAGGTAATTTGATCGTGACATCAGAAAATTTGACTCGTACTTATACGACTTGTCTTTAGAATTTAAAATCTAGATTAGCTGCTGGCAATGAGATCATTATCAAATTACATAAATTAAATCAAGTAATAAAATTATCCGTATGTTCAGACTAAATCGATGCTTAAATATCACTTGAAAGGTGAGTCGTAAAACTAGGATCGCGATTAAGAAATTTAGATCTAAAAAGACTGCACTACTCGCAGAACGAGAATAGAGCGATACAAAATGGAGAAACTGGTGCATCTAACAGGAAGCGATATCGGCCGGTCTCTGGACGTTGATTGGCAATTATTTAGGTGATTGAGAGTCAAATAGGGATATCCCATTTTTGAAGTTAGTAGTATATAACTGCGTAAGATCAGTCAGTTATTGAATATCGAACAGCGTGTCGCTTCGTTCTGAAGTATGTACACCGAAGCGTATTAAGGGGTTTCCATCGGAGCCCACAGGAATGACGACCTATGCGTGATCTACTTCAAGTATGTCTCCTATTAAATATAGAGTTATAGATATGGTTCCCAGGCTCTAAATTGTAAAATCCGCACTATTTTTGTAATAAAATTCGTAATAATTTTGCTTGCGAGTATTCTAATACTTCTCTGGAATTTTAATTATTTATAGATTAATAATTTATCACAAAAATTTAGAATTATGTGTCTATTTCTTTAATTCTTAGCATTTTTATAAAATGTACGTTATTTCAACTTACATTTTGAACTGAACTCGGCTTTGAAATGGTAAGGAGCCATTGGCATTTATATAAATAAATACTCGTCAAATAAAAAAAAAATTGCGAGTAAAGCGACCGTTGATCTCCATCACTGAAACTTTCATATAGTTACTTTCTGTAATTTGGCACTATCTTCCTGCAGGATATTGATGGACAACAAGAAGCTAGCAAGAATGAGAGTCCTGGAATCTCCATGAGACAGGCCGCCTTCCTCATCGCCGGTGAGATGGTCGGCGGAGGCGTGCTCGCTCTGCCCCGGGCCCTCACCAAGACCGGTAAACACATTTAACTTAGTTAATTACATTATTTCTAATAAATCGCCCTGGAGGCCTGCATCCCTAGATTCAGACGGGATAGTTCCTAAGAAAAATTGCTTAATGTAAATTGAATGATAATTTGAATTTTTTGTTACCCTGAAATGCATAAGCATGTATTAAGTTTATTTCTTGTTATAGAATAAGAATGTTTGGAAAGAACTAACTCGACTAATGCGTCGTTCCATTTTGTAACATAAATCCGATGACTCCTTGGTAAGCAATAACAAACAGAATTAAAGTTATCAATAATTAAATATTAAAAAAGTGTAATAAATACATTTTATATAATTTATTATGGAGTAATGGAACCAAATCAAAACTAAAAAATGTGTTTCATCTTAGCCCTCAGGAATGGCAACGTATATATTGATCGACTGCAGGTAGGGCTCAATTCGACGGGCTCTAAAGTGCACAAGTCGAATTTAGCGCTGTATCAGGCCGGACACTGTCCTAAAAGTCATACACATTTTTTATAATACTTCTTAGGACATCTGTTGTTTGGATTTTTAAAAACATATGTTTGAATGTTTTTAAAAATGCGAACAACAGAAGTCCTACCTAAATGGGATCAAAGATGCATTATTAATCTTGGCTGGAACGCCTCCTATATATAGATAGATAACTTCAGCATTCATACCAGGACACGACCGGATTTCACATCACGTTATTTATAAACAAAATTGGCCGAACTGTACTGATCACAAATTTGTGTGAATTTTTATGTATTACAATATGTCGTGCAGATACATATATACACTAAACTATTTTAACACACAGATGAAGACCTGCCTGTTTTCGTGTGCTTCGTTTTAATTTAATTATGTTAATAAAACAATAAAGCGAATATATTTGCCTAATACGTATTTTGTGTAGAGCAAATGCGAATATTTTAGCTGCTAGCGCTGGCGATGCTATTAGGCGAAGATGTTATTTATTATCTAAGATAACGAAATTAAAAGTTGATCGAACTATCTATGTATTATGTCTTGGTCTTCCAAAAACGACGTCTAGCCGTGGGAAATAGAACATGAGCACGTTGACACATTTTCGATTTTTAAACGTTGCAAGTTTTCAAAAATATTGTTATCACTCGCTTTAAATATGCTTGAAAACACCTACATGACTAAATTGTTCATAATGTTCTGAAGGTTTAAACAACTTGGTCTAGTAGACTAAACATTTAGCAGGCCTCGTTGGACAGCGTGATGGACTATAGCCGTTACCCTACATAATCTGAAACAAGACTTGATCCCAGCAGTGGGAAAGTGCTACATATCAACATCCTGCTGTATTAAAATAATTACGGAAATAACAAAAAGTACCAGTGGATTTTAAATTGTGATCTGTAATAAGATAACAAGTAATTCATTTTCCAGAAGAAAATGCAATAAATTCCCTTATTGCAATACTTTTGAAAATCATGTTTCACTTAAATAACCTTGTGCCCTTGGCCCATGGTCAAATGTTTCGTTGCGTTAAAAATTAGAGTTGTATATTTCTATGGAACTACTAACAGACAAGTACCTCATGTCGGCACCAGCACGTCGGGAACCAGTTTGACCGCTCGGGTATGGTAATGACTATCAACTAGACAACAGTTTCCAAATTTTACTGCCGAATATTTTTTTAGAGTGCACTCTTCTTTGATGAGCAACGAAATAAATTATAACTTCATTATGGTAGTAGAATACATATGCTAAAATAGAAATGCAGTGTAGCTGTGGGCACACCCGGCGACATCGGCAAACATTCGATATGCTCTATATTATATTACACTCCGATTCATCTTGAATTTTCCCCCGTTGATTAATTCAAATTTTCTTGCTAAACTTGAGACTGAAGCCTTACGAATGCTGAATATATTTTATCGTTCATTCGTTGGGGTTAACGTTACGTGTAAATATTCCTATCTATAAGTTGTAATTAGAGAACTGGTATACATTTCGATTATCTATTTATATTGGTCAATAGGTGATAGAGTACTACCACCGTCTAGTTCGACCGGGGAGAGGGGAGGTCCACCACAGCCGTCCTCACAATCCGCTGTAAAGCAATTCTTGTGTTTCTGTAGGAGAGGTGTTGTTGTCGGGTACAATTACAAGCGCGGCGACCACCTTAGACCTTAGGAGTAGTGGCGCATCTATGTACGGCCTCAGATAGTGCCTCCTCCATTCTAGTGGCATATCCCATTGTACTACCTATGACTTTCGTCTCAAGCATTTTAAAATGATGTCGCTCAGTAACCGCCGATTATTAATAAATATATTATTTTTAAAAACATTTTTATCTGGTAACATAGAATGTAAACACTTACTCCATAACATTAATTTTAACGTCCCATACAAATATCCACGACAGCCTATAGCAAAAAAAAATCATATCACGACAGGTAGGTAGGTAGGTAGGTTTCTGTGTCCGTGCGTGTTATTTTTGTGGTGTGCAATAAAAAATATTTGTATTGTATTGTATTGTATTGTATTGTAGGACTAATCTACAAAAATACTCTCTTTCCTCTCCTCTCTCCTCTTCTCCTTTATCAAAAATCTGTGCTGATTACAATCGAGCAAGTGCATTAATTGAAAATATTAATATTTTTCATGATACATGTCTTGGTCTCAAAAATAAATTTAAGACAAAATTTCTTTGCTTGTAATTTAAATTGTTTGTTAGTATATTTACATTTATATATAAATACTTCATTACATTTTATTTATAATATAT
>DWKL01002165.1:0-13137 GCA_018249415.1 Phareas burnsi | reverse complement strand
CAACTGCTTTACGGCGGATTATGAGGGCGGCGGTGGTACTTCCCCAGACGAACGATTGTTCTACCACCTATTAATATAACTTCATTTGAAATATAGCAATGTAAAGTTATAATAATATTATATGAAATTTAACAAATGAGAGGGATATTGTTATTTATTATTGTAATTAACGACCCGCGTGGCTTAGGGGTTACCATATCGATCTGACACGCAGAGGATTCCGGATTCGATTCTCGGTTAAACAAACATCTAAATGATGAATTTAAATTTCTGTACTAGACCTGGGTGTTTGGGTCCTTGTCTTTGTACTTCACAGCACCCACAACTCAGGATATCCTACTGTAGGGCTACTGTAGGCTTTTAATTCCATTTTTCTCTGAACAAAAATCTTCTTAATTTATACCCAATGGCTGTTTAGATGTCACAGTTTACTTGATCAAGTAACTAAATAGATAGCAGCTGACTAACGTGCGCTACATGGTTGTGGCGCTGAGATGGAACAAAGTAGCATTTGCCATAACATTGTGACAAATGCGGGTTCGATTCCCAGTGAAAAAAATGTTTACATAACAAATAATTAACGATTGTTAATGGTTGAGGTGTATGCTGTGTTCACTAGAAAATTGGGTTTATTTTATGAATTAAGGGAGTAAGAAATAAGAGCAATTTCTGATTTCTTGAACTTTGAAGTAGAATTTTGTCCAATAAACTCAATAACAGCTTAGTTGATATGAAAAATATGGTTATAATTTTGAAGTTTGGTTACTCCTTGGGCTTATTTATGCCAAATCATATCATCAGAAATGTTTATTTTCAGAATGTATGTTTTCAATTCTTCAGCAATCTTCAATCAAGCATGATACACTATGTCTTTAAGGTAAATTACGGTTGTAAAATAAATTGATTACTTTACTTTGTATAACGTTTATCTGTATAAATCTTTATCCGTGAATATTTTTACTTGATAATAATAAACTCGTTATTTCAATATCACAATTAATTATTCGATATTTAAATAAAAATGAACTTGCAAAATACGGATATTGCATCTTGTACAGGTAAAGTGAAAAACTATTTCGGCTGGACGTGAACGAGGCACGCAGAAAATAAAGCTCCGAGCTACATAAATATTTAATGCCACTGTTTTTATAGCGCGAAGTGTCGATAAAGGAATTATGATTGCTGTATTACGGTCTTCAATTTATATATTACGCTTTACGTCCTACGTGTTAGGGCCGTTTTTCCTTTATATTTATTGCCGATGCCATGTAGTGTTACGGAAAGTGGATGACACTTGTTATTGGCTTTTAAATGTTTTATTGGGCTTTTGTGACGTAATCCCCTTTATGATTTAATCTTGCAAGTACTTAAGACGATATTGGTATATTATTTAGTATTAGTCCCCTCTCCGGTTTAAGTCCTCGTTTTCCTGATAGGGTTTTGTGGTGTTGGAATACTTTTCTTATTATATCATGCAATTGATTTATTAATTTATAAAATTTACTATATTTTACAATATTGTCGACAGATTTTTTATATTTGAAGAGTAGCATACGATCGTGCAGGCTACCTGATGTTAAGTGATCAGTGCAGCCTATGGACCCTCATATCTAACCTTAAACAAAACTGAAGTTCTATCTAAGGTCGTAGGTAGATGCGCTAAGGGCTAAGATGGTCAACTCACTCTAGGCGTGTGCGACAACCGCACCACTCCTACCAAAACACAAAAACTGCTCACAGTCGATTGTGAGGGCGGCGGTGGTACTTCCATGGACAACCTATCGAATTATCGTATGATTGAGATTATCGTTTATTATAAGTTACATTTCTTAGTTATCATTTGTCATAAAAACAAAATTTTTAAATTAAATTTAAGTAACTTATAAGGGCAATCAATAATTATACAGCATTGCCATAAAAAAAATATAATGAAACTTTTGTTCCCAAATAAATAAGACAAATAATAGTTGCCAATCAAATACAAGCATGAAGTTTTAATGTAAAACCAGTATTGAACCATAAGACGTGCTATATCTTTTACGTTGTCACGCTTCAGGACAAGATACTAAGTATTCAAAAGATATTGAAGATATGAAAAGAACGGGAGAAATGTCACTAGTTTAAGCAACCCTTACAATACACAAGTTGGTTCTACGATGTGTTCTGCCTTCCGAATCCCACTCATGGGACCTGTGACTCGCCAGACGCATCGACCCATTCCCACCGTTCAAATTTCAACTCCAAAACTTTATGGTTACAGTTTAAAATCAGTTGTTAAAGTAATTTTATGAATAGACTCTGTAGGTAAAGAAAATTGAGACTTATAACGGGTATTAAAGCTTTAAATTCAAACTACTCTCGCTCATATACCTCAAAGGAACGATTTAAAACATGCTCCGAAATGCTTGCGGGGAAAGCTTTCTTGGCAAAGTTTTGTGCTTAGCGGTTTATTTTTAAATTGTGATTTATTTCAGCAACGCACACGTGCACCTTGATGTATGCAGTGTCGCTGCTTCCACAGCAAACATCTTCTATGAATGCACTGGAAATTCAAATTCTTTCATTTTAATCTCGTCTAGATTTAAAATAACTTCTTTCGTGAAATCGGTTTGAGTAATCCTATAAAAATTCTAAGAAAGAGGTTTTCTTTTATTATAATTGAATCAAAATCTTTTCTCAGAAATTTTAGAATGTTTTAAAAATGAGAAATTAGTTTAAAAATTTCCAATAATATTTAATATCAACACTTACTTATAAAATACATTATTGAAAAAAGAGCATTTCGCCGAAATATTACGTTATATTTCGACGAAACGCACCACGAAATATATTATAAACAATCGTTTGTATATTTTGAAAGAAAATTGTTTACTTTTGGATTAAGTATAGGGTATTACACAGAGACATGAGAACATCGGTCATCGCTGCGCCCATAAAACCGACCTTTTTATTGCTCAATATCGTCTAGATGTTATTCCGCCGACGCCATTTCATACCATTCCGATTCACTAACATCATTAGGCGCTAAATCTTTTATAGATTCTATCTCATCTGTATTCTCTCCCGGTGCGTGGACCATATCTCCGTGGCGCAAATCTTTACGACAGCTCAATAAGTCATTATTCCAATTATTGCTACTACATGCCTGTGGTATCGGAAGTTTATGGCGATGATTTGATTGAATTGAGCTTACACTGCGGAATAATTTCCATGTCCGCAATAAAAAAAGGTTTATTGCGATCGAATTCTGTCTTTCCGGGGTTCCATTGATGTTCGTGGATGGAATTATTTTACGTGGAGAATGGGTTTTAAATGTGCTCTGCGTAATTTTTACTTTAATGGGTATTGACGACTGTGTTTTTCATTTTGGCGATGTCCACATTTTTTCGCTTCGCAAGGAAAGTAAACTTCGTAAGTGATTAAACAAATTGCCATATAAATGGATTAAGTTGGAACGCTGTAAGTTATTTCGTACGTGTAAATAAATATAAAACTTTTGACTTGCAGCCGTAAACTTAAACAAGTGTATAGTCGTTCCAAACTTCACAGGTTTTTCTAAGTACTCAATTAAACTGTTAATTTTTTCATTCAATTCAAAAAAATATTTGTGAAACCCAGTGTTTTGTATTAAAATGTTTGATGCAGACATAGATAAGACACCCCAACCTTCAGGAATATCAACGCATCAGTGAGCGAAGTCAATAGAATCGTTGTCCTTAACGCGATTGACTAAAGATATTTACGGTTTGTAGTAATAAACAAACAGACAAGTACTTTCTACACTCACAGCCCCACACTTGGATTCCCAGCGCCGTAGGTGTCATGGACACGTAAAACGCATATACAAACATTCAGACGCAAAACAGAAATCGAAACTCATCATTTAAATGTCTGCCTGGCCGGGAACCGAACCCGGAATCCTTTAGTGTCAGACCGGGATGGTAACCGCTGTTCCACGCGGGCCCATATATATAATCTAGTAAAATTAATTTCCGTTTGCAAATGATAATATATTCTGAACATTTATCGTTCTGATAGCAATTCTAATATATACGAGAAGAGACGTCCGCATTCCCGAGCATAAAATCCGCACTAAACCAACTTCATGATGGAGGTAAGCGCTAGTTTCGGCCAGTGCTAAACACTCGTAGTTAGTTTTACCAACAGTTAATTCCACATCTCATTTTCGAATTTCACAAGCAGTTAATAGAGTTTGCGCGGTTCGTGCTGCAAAAGTTAATAAATTACAGTCGACGGGACGTTGACGGAACGACCTGTCTTCGTATTCGCGGTAATGTTGGAATCTGAGTATCTAATACATAATAACATTATTTAAACGCTGACATATTTAAGTGGTAAAACTATAGTTCGTCCGGGGAAGTACCATAGTCGTCGTAGTAATCCGCCGTGAAGCAGTTTTTGCGTTTCGGTTGAAGAGCTACGGTTGCCGGGCGCACTTACAACGAGGCGATCATCTTAGTCCTCAGGAGTAGTAACGGATCTATATACGACCTCAGATTTGTTTAAGATTAGATGTGGGTGTCCATGGGCTGCAGTGACCACTTAACATCAGGTAGCCGGCATGCTCGTTTGCTACTCTTCAATAAAAATAATAAGTAAAATTTTAGTTCATTTATTTATTTTAGTTTTTTTTTAGATACAACTTTTTATATACATTACAAACCACTTTAAAATCATAATTCGAATTTTGTTAGCTTTTAATCACCATTTATATTTCAACAAAGAAAATAAAATTTTGTAATTATATATAATTTAATTCATCTGCTATTATTGTCGGTGCTTATTATTAATTCCCGGAAATTAAAAACATTGCTCATCTGTTGAAGTTTAATTAAATTGGACAATATTTTATTTACAATTATTATCTTCATTATCATCATTATCAACAATTATTGTGCCTTTCGCGGAGAGGTTTCCGCGACAACAGTTAGCAGGAATATAATTTGCTCGACAATACGAACTAACTGAGTTTATCGTTACAGGATGTGAAGGATGTGGAGAGAATAATTAATTAGATTTTAAAGTAACAATATCTGAGTATTTCTGCAACAAAGCAATGGTGACATTATTGTAGTCGAAATAGGACCTTTTAATGTAATACTTGTATTCATGGTTACTTATTATAAGATTACCATAAAGAGACAGATTTGAGCAGATTTAATTACGCTTAATATTCACAGTAGACTATTTGTATAACACTCTAGTTCTTTTTTTAATCTTGATATATCTACGTATATCAACAAATTACCGTTTTATGGTTATATTTTCAATAAGTTTCAAATGTATATGCGCGGCAGCAGCCAATGAAATCATCCCAACAAAAGACCTCGGCTCAATCACACGCTTATAATGATGCCGGACTTCGTGGAACAAGCTTCCCACTTTTAAATGTATACAACCCTTTTGTGTCTCACTGCTGGACGCTGGTCTCTTTTCACCACCAGAAAAAGCCTAAAGAATAAGAATACTCCACCGCGCTGCTCCAATGCGCATTTGTATCCAACTCGTGTCGAATGTTCTCAAACCGCCCACTACGCCTCCGACAAAGTTTAATGATTGCTATCCAATGATAGAAATTAATTATCATTTGTTTTAACAGTGAAGGAAAACATCGTGAGGAAATCTACATATCTGACAGTTCTTTATAAAGATTTCGAAAACATGTGAATTTTACCAATCTGCACTTGACTAGCGTGGTGGGTTAAGGCCTAACCCTCCTTATTCTGGGAGGAGATCTCTGTCCAGTAGTGGCACATTAAAAAGGGCGGATGATGATGGTCATGAACCAATGATAGCAACCGGGACCGACACCTTTACGTGCCTCCCTAAAAGCCAAAACCCAAAAATCATAGCTAGTATTCGATATCTGTAAATAAATATTTTCCCGCTAGTTTACTCCCTCATTGGCATTTCAAGTGTTGCCTTCTCGCGGTGTTTGCACTGCTCGTCGCATTCTGCTTATATTTGACTTTATTCTGGATACGTTCCTGTGTCAATGTTGGAATATGCTCTTCCAGTTTCTCAATACAAATTTGTGTCTAGCATTAGAAACTTTTTCGCCACATTTTGCAAATACTACTCGATCGAGTACACTTTTGAACTGCGACATGATAACTTGGAAATTTATAAAAATGTAGTGCCAAAAAATATAATTTAATTACAGAGTGGGGTAAAGTTTTCAGAAATCAAAATATTTACTTTGATTTAAATTATGTTTATATCGCTTAGTTCTATATTATCGATAAAAACAGAGCTCCTCAGATAGAAAATCAGACAGATACAACAGAGTTTTATAGGTGGCCCGTGTCCAGCAGAGAGAAATAAAAAGGGTAACAAGCAACCAACGATCCACTATTTTTTACGTTATTAACTTAAGATTAGTTCTGGTTGCCAGGAACCACTACCACACTTCGCAGCCAGATGAAGACCGTTTGCCTTTTCATCGTGCCACACAGAGGGAAAATGTAGATTTGTATTTATGTTGTGACTCGAAAGTCGTCCTATTTGGCTCACAAAACCGCAGATGTCAAGTCGTGCCACGTACAGCCGCCGCGCTCGATATTCGACTGCATTCAGCCCGTTGGAGCGTTGTATGTGTATCTTTATTTTTATGTTAGTCTTCACTATTTTTCTTTGTATTCACTATTTATTTTCTTCGCTTTCAACCTTTTAATAGCTGATAGAACTATAGTTCCTCCGGGGAAGCACCACCACGGTTTTTGTGTTTCGGTTGGAGAGGTGCGGTTGCCGGGCACACTTACAGCAAGGCGACCATCTTAGTCCTTAGGAGTAGTGCCGCATCAATGTCCAATCTCAGACAAAACTTCAGTTTTGTTTGAGGTTAAATGTAGGTATCCATGGGCTGCAGTGACCACTTAACATCGGGTAGCCTGCACGCTCGTTTGCTACTCTTCGAACAAAAAAAATCAATTGGAGTGGCGTTATTGTTGGGCATGCAGCAAGGCGACCATCTTAGTCCTCAGGAGTAGTTAAGCATTTAAGTACGATCTCAGATTGGATCAGTTTTGTTTAAGATTATATGTAAGTGTTCATAGACTGTAGTGATCACTTAACTTCCAGTGGCAATACTTGGGTGTTCAGTTGGAAAAGTGCGGTTTTAGGGTACACTTTCAAGCGAGACAACCATCTTAGTTCTCAGAAGCAGTGACGCGTCTACGTACGGCCTCAAATAGAGCTCCAGTACTGTTTGAGGCTAAATGTACACGTGCATGGATTGCAGTAACTACCTAATATCAGTCTGAATGCTACTCTTCGAACATAAAAAAACGTAATACTACATAACGCAACGCCTCGCGACGTCACACAACTAAACAACACCGTACAGTACAATACGACACAAAACAAGTATTATTGATTGTATATCAAATTAATGTTGTACGACAGCTCATTCCATGTTATTTATTTTAACCATGATTAAAAATGTAAAGCACTTTAACTATTATTATGATTACAGTAACTACAATTATAATTATTACAGTAAATTCAAACTAAAACGCGAGAATGTTTAATGCCTCTATTGTAAGCCGGAAATATTTGAAAACCAGTTAACTTAGAACCGAGCGCACAAGTGCAAGATATGTAATAACTTTGTATTATAATAACTACTATAATATTATGAATACATGTCGCTACCTCTTTAAATAATATTTTATAGAAGTTTTTTTTATGTTTGAATAGTAGCAAATGAGCGTGCACGCTACCTAATGTTAACCGGACATGCATCATGGACACCCACATCTAACCTCAAACAACACTGAAGTTCTGAGGTCGTATGTAAATGCATCATTACTCCTGAGAATTAAAATAATAACTTTGCTTTAAGAGTGGCTGGCAACTGTACCTCTCCAACCAAAACATAAATATTTTTACACGGTTGATTTGAGGGTGACGGTGGTGCTTCCCCGGACGAACTATTCATTTATTCATCTTACGTGTACAAATAATATAGTCTGAATTTGGTCCTTGACGTAACAAACAGGTCGGTGGCGGTCGTTAGTAATACCATAATGGTTAGGGAATAACAAATGAAGGTATTGTATAAATAGTGCGCACCGCATCCGGCACGTTCGCGCAAAGCTGCTGGAGGATATCGCTGGACGGGCGCCGGCGCAAGTTGCGAGCGGAGCGGGAGAATCTAATATTCAGTATTTGGTTTGATGAAACAATGACAGGCTATAGGCTATATATATCACTACATAAGATTTCAGTCACTCACCCTAATGGTCCTGCATTCGAATTCCTCACGCACCTCTGACTTTTCGAATTTATACTCGTTTTAGAAATTAATTATCACTTGCTTTAAAGCTGAAGTGAAACTCGAAAGCTACAAGCCTGAGATTTTTCTGCAAAGTTTTTAAAATCGTCTAAAGTCTACCAATCTACGTTGATCAGTTTGTAAGAATATGACCTCACTTGTCTTTCTGAGAAGAAGCTCATATCCAGCAGTGGGGCTGCAATAGGTCAAAGATTACTGATTTGGCTTTTGCAAAAAACGATTATATAACGAAGAACTCTGGCAGGAACGCCTCCAGTTTTTTGACTGAAAACTCACAGTAAGGATAATAAATGATTACCAACATTTATATTCACAATAGTTAAAGTAAAAATAAGTTTTATCCCGCAAATTTCCAATTTTTCACATATTATTTTAAAAAGTAACTTACTTCATTTAAACTATCTTTTACGGCTAGTAATAACCATTATTACTTGATGTTCTAATTAATTAATCTGATGTTCCCATAAATTTAACATAATAGCAATATTAATGATTTCAAATTAACTTACAGGCATTGGATAATTGCGGCAAAATGTCACAAATGCTATCGAGTTTTGAATTAAAACCTTAACTCATATAACTAATTATGTAACTATGTAAGATCTAAAATTACGCTTTTGCCTGTGACTTGAACTGAAAGGTATTAGAGCGGAGATTTGCTCTCGTTGTTTGATTTAGGAAGATTTTGCACAACAAATGGCCTAGGTATACTGAAGACGGAATTGTTAAAAAGCGGATTGGGACGAGCAAATCTTTTATATCTCCTTTTGGACCTCTCTTTAGCGAAATTCAAGAGTATTTTCACTAAATAATAGAGAATGCGGAATTTTGGTTACGGCAAACCGACTCAACTGGACCTGACTACGGCGAACTTACCTGGAGTTAGTTTGGCGGAAAGCCCCTTTACCGACCGAAGCCTGTTCTATGTGCTATAAATTCCTTATAGATTTTCGAGCTTCTCTTGTCCTGGGTTCTTATAATAAGTTTAAGTTACACGAGAGTTTCAGTCAGTTGCATCCAATCCATTTGGTATTTCTAAAGGTTTGTTTTTAAGTAATAAAATTATAATTTCTGATTTATTTGTAATAGTTATTATTTATAGTAAATACATATTATGTATTGGAAATTAATTATCACTTGCTTTAACAGTGAAGGAAAACATAGTGAGGAAACCTACACTTTTAGGAGTTCGCTGCCAAGTTCCTGAAGGTGTGTGAAGTTAATCAATCTGCATTTGGCCAGAGTGGGGGACTATGACCTAACCCTTTTCATTCTGAGAGGAGATCCATGTCCAGCAGTGGGACAATTATGGTTTGATAATGGTGCGTTATGCAACAGATAATCTTTATTACGATTCCTTAAAATAATGAAATCCAATATTTAATATAGCCTTTTAAATATCTTAATACGCCTTCAAATATTTTATACATAGCATTTATTGTATTATAAATATTTAATATATACATGTTCATATGCTGTTTATCAATTCATTGACTGTTGCTTTACTTTTCACTTGCAAAAGGAAGTTATTCAGTTTCTCGGCAGCTCCAAACATAATTTAATGGCGCCAAAACGAGCGAAGACTACAGACAGGAGGGTGAAGTTATTTATAAACAAATCACAACTCCGAACTCGCATGGCGTTCCAGAAAAAATACGAATCGATCAGATGGAAACGGGGAAGTCCCGCAAATTACTTCTCGCAACGACATTATTTCGACAAACGCCTTTCGCAAGCCGTTAACGAAATTTCGCCCGTTTTATATCGTCTTGTTCTATATTCTGTTTTGTATTTCGTCGACCGATCACTGTTTCCGCACGGCTTCTGTCCGAAAACTTTGTTCGCGAAATTCGTTGTAGGAAAAATTTTTACTTTTTTTTTTGTTTGTGTTCGCACTTTACATTGTTTTCGGAGCGCACGTCCTGTTTACTTGTTACGCGCGGTGGCCGCGGTTTTACTGGGTTGTTTATTATCTCATGTATGGCTTTTCGCCGTCGAGTCCGCCGCCCCGCTAGCTCGACACCGCCGGTCCGCTCGCATGGAAATTTTCATCGGCCACGCGCAGTTTTTGTTATAAAACAAATTTTTTATCTCGTATTTCTGGTTAAATGTCAATTTGTTTTGAAAAATGAACGAACCCAACCGATTTCTTATAAATATACGCTATAAAATCTTAACAACACATATATCTTAAGTGTGTGCATTATACATAGTAAAATCGTTAATCATCATCAACATCAATCCATTAATGTCCCACTATTAGGTACGGATCTCCACTTGGCCAGAGTCCACCACGCTGGCCAAGTGCGGATTGGTAGACTTAACATCTTTGAGAACATTGCAAAGAACTCTCAGATAGGTTTCCTCGCGATAATTAATTTCTAATACGCACATAACTTCTCAAATTAGAGGTGCGTGCAGGGTTCCAACTCCGAATACTCAGTGTAAGAAGCTGAAATCGTAACCACTAGGCTATCACTGCTCTTAAAATCTTTAGTACTTAGTTAATATTGCCGATATTAAAGATACAGTTTAACGTTCAGAACACAAAATACAGAATAATAGTGCAGATATCGTCCACTGACTAAGATATACGAAAACAAAGAAATGTCCAGGATTCGAACACCTAATGCTTTTTATTTTTTTATCTGTTTTATCATCATATATATTGACGCGACATTGAGCTTCATAACTGCCATCTACTCTACTGGGCAGATTGTCAATCGCTATACACTTTATGGCATCTAAACGAGGACGGACGATTTACTAAATATTGTAATGATCAAAACATTTATGACCAACAGTATGACTATTATTCTTCCTCTCAACGGTTTTTACGTGCGTATTGAAAACTAATTGTATTTCCCACTAATAACCTCTTGCTTTATGGACCAGCATGGCTTGTGCCCTTCTCATTTTGAGAAAAAACCTATGCCCAAACCTAAAAGTAACTCATTTAAAAAAACAAGCCATAAAATGAATGCAGTTCCATAAACAAAAGGTCAATAAACAGCACATTTGTTACCGAATGGCGAAAAATCCTGACCTCCACCGATCAAGTAATAGAGAAATGAATAAAATATTTCCCGGCTCTTTGTAGTGGGTGGGTATTCCGATCACGATCGCTTTGATCATTTTAGCCGTCTATCTGCAACAAACACCCTCTTCGCTTCAGCGACTTTTTTATATTTTGGTAAGAGGAGCTAAGTTTCGGAAGTGTGGTTAGGATGTGGGAAAAACAACATAATAATGATAGTGTTGCCATACTTTTTCATATATACATAAATTGTGGGTAGTTCTTCTACGTTTTTGAAATTGTAAATATACGTAATATAACCTATAACAAGAGCTTAATAATAATCCGTTTAAAAACATGAGAATTGTAGAGCAAAAGTTGAATTGCCAAATTACCGTAAATCTCCTACGTACGATGACAAAAAATATTGGAGAACTGAGTTTAATAACCTGAGATATGAATATAAGCTTTATTTTCTATCACATTACGTCATATCATCAGCCTGTCTTATCACCAACCCTAACCATCCCTCTGCTGAACGTTGCACGTCTGTACGCTTCATCCCACGCAAAGAGCCCCAACTTTTGCAAATAAGATTGACTGACATTTATTTTATTTATCAGCGTTCGGGGCTTTATTGCCCCAGAGCAGCAAGTGAATGTTGATGCGGACTTTTATGTGTTTCAAGGAAACGTCTTTGCCTTAGTTTCCCGAATCCATGTTGCGTTGCCGTAAAACGTCAGCGAATCGTCGTTGTTAATTTTTTTTTGGGTACTGTAACTCAAATGCAGTGATAGCCTAGTTAAGATTCCGGTTAAGATTCCGGCCTCTAAAGCTGAGTGGCCAGGGTTCGAACTCGCACGCACCTCTAATTTTACGAAGTTATATGCGTATTAGAGACTAATTATCACTCGCTTTAACGGTGAAGTAAAACATCGTGAGGAAACCTACACGTCTGAGAGTTCTGTTCTGAGAGAAGTCTGCCGATTAAACCACACCAAATAGAGTGACTTTGAACGTTAACGAAAAAATCCATAAACGTAAGAACGGATACAATAATATAAATGATCTTTAAGAGTTTTATTTTTCATTAAAGTCCTCTCAGTAGGTCTCCTCTCAGAATGCGAAGGGTATGGCAATAACCATGCAAGCATGTTATATAATATTATGCAGAGCATAAAATAAACCTGTTGTTAAGTGGTCACTGTTGCCCATGAACATTTGTAAACAACCACAAATATGTTTAAAGTCCTTCCTGAGGTTGGCCACAAGCGCTTTAATATCCCTGAGGACTAAGTTTGAACCCGTGTAAGTGTTTAACCCTGATCACACCCTTCAATCACACCCTTAACACTGCTATTATAAGACTGAAATAGGAATGTCAGCAGTGACTTATAAATTCAACCACAATTTTTCACTTACCACTTATACACATTAGCCTTATAGGCTTATTTGTTACCATAAGCACAGTAACTTAGTTTTCCTAACCACATCTTCCAGATTTCCAGCAACCTAGAATAAAAGTTTTTGATACAATTTCAATCCAGCTCCATAGGACGTCAAATTTAGACAAACACCTATTCGGGTCATGAATAAAAGATGAATCGCGTCGGCCGATCCCGCGTATCGGCCATCGCCGGCTTTACGATCGCGAAAGAGAACTTTATTTCCCGGTAATAAGGCCCCGGATGGCTCTTTAGATGCAGTGCCTTTTATGTATCGGTTGAAGGACAGTCGAATGTAAGGGTTATGATAATTTTACCTTCGTTCTTTTATTCGTTCGCTATTAAAGTAACAATCCAAT
>DWKL01002164.1:0-13142 GCA_018249415.1 Phareas burnsi | reverse complement strand
TATAGCTGGCAAGGAAACTGCCGTCAAACATGAAAAGTTATCGCTGTCATTAACAGTATGAAAAAAAACCAACGCGCTTCGCTTCTCTTTTGGAATTTATGGTACAGTAACAAGGCTCGCTTTTGTGTTTCACGAAGAAAACTTCTAAATTTTGGGGTGCAATCATGTCAACAATGCGTTAATTGAGCCGCCGATTACAATAACGGGAAGTTTATTACGTTCTGTTGATGTACAGAAGAGATTTACGGATCAATAACGGAGAGCGGCCGTAATGACTCCGTAGCGTCACCTCTGCAAATGGAGACGAAGACCGGAGTGGGAATAACTGACCACTGGATGAAAAGTATAATGGAACCGGCTGGCAGCGACAAACAGATGCAAAACGATAACAGGTCGTCGGTGAAACGTGAAAAAATGGCTGAGTCTTACAACGGTCAGGATAACAACACATACGATATGAACAAACATCAGAATACCGCTAGGTATAGATGTGACGTTTGCGATTTGACTTTCGAAGGTATGGATTATTTAATTTTGCACAAAAAGTTCCATGGGAACGATAAGGATGGTCCGCCACTGGAGCCAGAACCTCCCGTGACACAGAAGGAAGGCCCTAAAAAGCGGAGAAAATTTAAATGCGACCAATGCAATGTTAAAGTGAACTCACAGTACCATTTAGACATTCATCGCAGCAAGCATGAAGGGAATGCTTCAAAAAAGTATATTTGTCAAGTGTGTGACCGGAGTTTTGTTGCAGCTCAGTTCCTTAAAAGCCATATGCAAACTCACTCATCAACGAGCACAATAAATTGTGAGATTTGCAACAAGAGCTTCACAGGCCAAGCATACCTCAAACTACATATGCAGCTACACAACGACATCAAGAAATTTAAGTGTTCAAAGTGTGATGAGATGTTCCCAACAAAAAACTGCCTTAAAATTCACATGAAGAAGCATACAAAAGTAAAAAACTTTAAATGTGACTTCTGTCACAAGCAATTTGTGTCCAAAATAACGATGGAGAAGCACAGACAGACACATGAGGGGCAGCCAATCGATTGTCATGTAAAATGTTCCCAGTGCGATCGTACGATGCATTCTTCATTGCTGCGGACTCATATTGCTAGAGCTCATCCAACGACAGCTGATGATGATGTGAAGAGACCGCACAAATGTTTAACATGCGGCAAGAGTTTCATTGTTAAAATAAATCTCAATCTTCACATAAGGGTTTGCCACCCTGACTTAGCTGAGCCTGAAGATGAGGATGAAGATGTCATGACAGACAATTCTTAGCTTTAAGACAATATCAATCATGTATTATTATGGATAATTATACTTTTTTATAAATATAATTAATGGTTTCATTTTAATTTTGAATTGTTATCATTGCCCATAATTGTAATGATTTTTTCTGTATCTAAATTATTTTGATTTCATTGATGTATATAGATTCATTAATTATTCAAAAAGTCCATGAAATAATGTTTCTTATAAGTGGTTAAAATATTTTTTTTAAAAACAAAAATCTTTTCTAAATCCACTGAATTATATGATTACCATTTATATATAGTCCTGGATCTATATCCATTTATATGAAATAAAGAATTAACAAATAGACCCTTAAATGCCATAAAAATTAAGAAGGTTTAATTATAACTAAAATAAAAATCTTATTTCCAATCTTGAAATGAACATTTTGTATATTTTGTGTTATTTGACGTATTAATATTACTCATACAAAGGGATTCAATAAATATATTTTTTATTAAAATTCTTGCACTCATACACAATATAAGCATTACAAACTTACAAATTACGCTGACAGACGCCGTAGCATGTAGTAGGTATTGTTAAAATATTAAATTAAATAAACACTTATGCAGGTACGACTGTCAATAATTAAAATAGCGTAATACATTTATTGTTTAGTTTGAATACACTACCAACTACTCAACGATGGATGGCGTAACATATGTTTGGTATTATGAAAATCTCTTCAAGTCATGTCTTTGTAACGCTAAAAACCTTTTCTATTTTCGGATAGATTCATTTTATTATTTATATTTATAGATTCATTTTTCATAACTACTTTTAAGAAAATGTAAATCACGTTAGACACATTTAGAAATCTATTAATTTATTTGGGTCACAAATACACATCAACTAAAATACAAATGAAGGTCACCTTGGTCTTCAAATATAACTTTGTTGGTAGGTCGATTACCATTCCCTTAGTGCGCTGCGAACAGTAAAATGTGCTGTCTTAAACCCTGCATTTGATCCATATACTTACCGACCAAATCTGCGCACGCGGTCTAAACGACCACCGTCATCTTGGTCTGTGCATGCGACCTTGATGCATGGGTGCGTGCGTGCATGACTGCAGACATGTGGATCCATGTTTTTTTCGAAAACTAGACGTATACGAATATTGGAATGTCTTCTTTTTTTCTACTTTGGAGTCTAGTTTATTTTTTTGAAGTTATTTTAATATTTATACAAATACCTAAACTATACATTTCGGTTTAAAACGATGCAACTCGGTCGAAATATAGGCAATTATAAAACTGTATATCATGCGTATCCGTTAAAATTTTATGTATCTAGCAATGTCATGTAATAAAAACGCAACTCGTGAGTACTCGTTACATAATATAAAAAATTATAATTTCGCGATAATATTAGCTTAAAATCACATGACATGTAAAGTCCTTTGCATCAACATTTTTGCAGAGTTGTCTTGTACAAACAAGTTAAAAAAGGGAGGAAAAAGAAAATGACAGTAATTTGAAATTACAATTGTATTTATTGGTTTAGTTATTTACCACATTATTTTGAGATTTAATTTTAACTTGTAAATATGAAATTCTTTGCGATTTTAAACAAATTAATTTGTTATTCGTCTTTAGACTCTTCTGATTCCGGTGTTTTCTGTACTTCAAGGCCTTCTTCCGCTTGCGCTTGCTAATTAAATAAAAACAAAACTTGAAAATATTACAATGTATAAAATATCTGGTAATAATTTATTCCTTACAACCGCTGTGTGTTACTGCTGTGTTTAGATTTAACAAGAGTGAGACAGACTTCATTCTTAACTCAATACACCCCCATAGCTGGGCTTGATTCTGCCGCCAGAGTAAAAAGAGTTTGGGATTAATGGATAAGATGGATAAAAAGGATGAGTTCGTTTGGGGAAGTACTACCGCTATCCTCGTAATCCACCGTAAAGCAATGCTTGTGTTTCGGTTGCAGAGGTGCGGTTGCCGGGTACACTTACGAACGAGACGACCATCTCAGTCTTTAGGAGTAGTAATGCGCTTACGGACGACGTTAGATAGCACTTCAGGTCTGTTTAAGTATGAACGTGGTTGTCTATGGGTCACAGTGACCGCTTAACATGAAGTGGCCTGCATGCTCGCTTGCTACTTTTCTAACATAAAAACAAAACATGTAATTCCCTGGTAGTAGAAGCCTTAATGGTTTGATTTCCCGCCCCACCTTTTATTTTTACCCACATTTTTAAAGTTAGGAGCAAACTGTATAGGACATCCTATGTTGTAGTCACTGCAGCCCAGGGACATCCACATCTAACCTCAAACAGAAGAAGGGAAAAATCAGTTTTTGGCAGATAAACTGCAGCACAAAAGCGTTTACACTTAATAGGTGGTAAACTACAGTCGCTGCCGCCTTCCTAATCCGTGAAGAAATTCATGTTTCGGTTGGAGAGGCGCGCTTGGGTACACTTACACAGAGTGACCATAGTCCACAGGAATAATAACACATCGAATTACGATCTCAGATAAGACTTAAACGACTAACAGCTGCAGTGACCACTTAAGATCGAGTGGCTTGCACGCTCGTTTGCTACTCTTCAAACATAAAAAGAAATATACACATAAAAACAAAACAGTAAAATAAGCAGTCGTGCTGCAGCAGGATTTCCGAAAGGTACCGGACTCGGTTTAAGCCGTTCGAAACGATACCGATTTTCAGTTCAGCCCTCTTACGGAAGTATCTCGATCAACCGCATGGCTTATAAATTGTACCTACTTACAAAAAGAGATAAATATATGAACTAAGTTGTACACGGATCTAAAGTCCTATTTTAGGTCGTACGTAGATGCGTTACTACTTCCGAGGATTAAAATGGCCGCCTTGCTTGCAAGTTTAGTCGACAACCACAGGAACACGAAATTAAATGGAATGAATGAATTTAGACGTCAGTTCTGGACCAATCGCGTAGGAGCAGCGGGGTGGAGTATGCTCTAGGCCTTCCGCAGTTGTGGGAAGAGACCCGTGCCCAGTAGTGGCTCATAAAAAGGGTTGACGCCATATATATTATGTAAGAAGAGTGGCAAACAAACGTGCAGGATATCTGAAATTAAATGGTCACTGTAGCTCATGGACACCCACCTCCAACCTCAAATACGGCTAACGTCCTATTTGAGATCGTACTTAGCGTCACTACTCCTGAGGACTAAGACGGTCGTCTCTATAACTGTACCCTGCAACTACACCTCCAACAGAACCACAACAATTGCTTCACGGTGGCTTATGAGGGCGGAGGTAGTACCGGCCCGGACGAACTAATTCCTATTAAATAAAGTAATAATGCCTTAAATCAATAAACTCACTGCCATTTTCTTCATATATTCCTCCTTGATTCCCTTTAGATCCCGGCTCACTTCCCGGATCAGTTCCAACGCTTCGATTTGTTTTGGAGACAAGGGGTCGAACACCTTTATTGGTTCAATGTTTAGATCACATAGAGTTTTAATAGATTGCTCGTATCTTTCCATAATAATATCTCGTCGCTCTTTGGAAATCTGCTGATAGTCTTCGCGAGGCATTTTGTAATGAATCCTGGAATCTATAAAATGGCGTCGTTAATCATAAAATAAATAAGCATTAACTAATCGAAGCACGTCTTAGACAGTGTATTAACCACCTAGCAAAAGTAGCAATTGTTATCAGCAAAAGGTCGCCCCGTGTATCCAAGCCCGTTTAACCCGCCTGAGCGGGGCAACATTCTAAATTGCCGGGACAATCTCATCTCTGACTTTTGGTACTTGCTTGCATCCAATAGGATCTGTAGTTACTTACTGTACCCACTATTAATCATTGTTATCGACAAAGAGTGGCCCCATGTATCCAGACACTACGCTGCTTGAGCGGAGCAAAATTTTGATTTGTCCCGCTCAAGCAAGGTTGGGCAGCAGCGAAGTAAAAGTGAGTACTTAAGTAAAAACCAGGAATGCGTGCAGGATTCGAACCTCAGACACCCAGGTGCAGAGGCCGGAATCTTAACCGGTAGGCTATCACGGCTGTCAGTCAAATGACTCGAAAATCATGCCACCGTTCAAATTCCAACGCTTTAGGCTGTGGTTTAATTCGACTTTATAGACGGCCCTGGATCAACCTCATGACTCTTGTCTTATTCGAGGTAGGCTACACTGCGTAGTCCACTTGATGGTGAGTGGTCACTGCCCCATGGACATCTGTATTAACAGTGCCAAATAGGACTGAATTCCGTAAGGTAAGCCTCTGATACCCTTGAGAGCTAAGTTGGAACGCTTAGTACGAATGTCCCTTCCGTACTGCAACAATCAGCAGCACAGCAAATTAGCACTGCCGTTACAAGGCAGAAGTGCAGCGGTGGTACCTCCGGTGTTTAAAATATTTATTAAAAAAAAAATAGAATGACTTTCAAATGATGACCTGGATAAAAAATTTCAATTGCATACGTTCTATGCTAATGAGAATTTCAAAAGAATTTATCTCGGAATTAGATTAAAGATTTTTGGTAAATTTTATTATCTCTTTCGTTTTACATTTTGACAATATTTAATATGAAACCTTTATCAGCATATTAAATGCAGACAAACATAGTCTCATGTTGACCCTTTGCTGAAAACGGGGCAATTTAGCGTCCCTAAAGTTTTCTTGGGGACACTGGGACAAAATATCGGAAAAAGGCGCAGTCCCTTTCAAAACATGACGTATGGTCACATTAATTATACACAAATATAAATTGTAAAGTGCAACCGGAGATTTTATTATTAATATAGCACCCCTTCTTGTGTCGAGGATTAAAAAGTTACTTACATAGGTCTTCGCTTCAATGCAATAAAGTTACGAATGATCGAATTTACTTTTGATTATTTATTGTTTCTTCTACTTTTCTATTGTTAAAGCAGAGGTTTTAAACCTTTTTTGGTTCGTTATCAATATTTTATTGTCCTACTGCTGAGCAAGAATCTCCTCTCAGAATAAGAAAGGTTAGGCGATAGACCACCACGGTGACTAAGTGCAGATTGATAAACTTTGGCAACTTCACAGAGAACTGTCAGCCAAATAGATTTCCTAACAACATTTTTCGAACTACAGTCTGTCCGTGGAGGTAATACCGCCGCCCTTATAATCCGCCGTGAAGCAGTTCTTGTTTCGGCTAGAGAGGTGTGGTTGCCGGACATACTTGCAGCGAGGGTACCATCTTAGTCCTCCCGAGTAGTAACGTATCTACGTACGACCTCAAATAGCATTCACCTTCAGCATGCTTATTTTGTTACTATTCAAACTTGAAATAAAACAGAAAAAATAGGTAATTGAAAACAAAACAAGCAAAAAATGTTTACATCAACTGGTGTCAAAAGTTACACTAATAAATAAAACATCAACGGCAATTCATTTACATACAGACAAATGAATAATCTTAATTTATAATTTTTTTTTATCAATATATAATATTCATAAGGTACAAAGACATAAGACATATATTAGACTGGCAACTAAATTCAAAATACATTTAAATTCAAGCTACAATCATAAAGGGTATTTGTCTAATGTTATGTATTTTTTTCTATTTTCTAGTAATAAATGTAGGCAATCTTATATTTTGCTTTGCGGGACCTTTGCACCTATTTTGCATTAGAGCAAGGATGTGGCACTGTTGCTTTCTGATTTTGTGGAAATGGTAAAAAAAAAATATCATATGAGACGTGCAAAAATAATTTTACTAATAATATTAATTGTATCAACTATTTATAACAGTAATCCGAAAAATTTTTTAGATTGCAATTCGTGTCGTTTACGGGACACGTTATTAAGCAGCTGTCATTTCTGAATAGAGATTAATCTACAAATTTTGTTTCGTTTCCTGCAACGCAGTGCTTATTACTATTTATATAATCCAATATTTTTTTTATATCAATGCTAAGGTATTACATTCAATGCCAAGCCTCATAAATATATCTGTTCTAGTGACGTATTATTTACGAAATAATTTTACATTCTCATACCTAGCTTTTAGACTGGCCTCCTAATGATAACTTACTAGAATTGTCTGTATTTTCAATCTACGGATTAGTTTTTTATACGGTTCGCCCGAAAAATGGATCAAAATTTCAATCTTAAAAAGCTAAAACTCGATTAAGATTAATTATTAATTTCGAGGGTTAAGCGTCGAAGCTGGCGACGTTATGATTAGTGTTATAAACAACTATTACGATTCCTGCTTAATTTGATGTTGTTTGCGGTCTATAAGCCCTAATATTAGGTGGTACATGAGTTAATGGTGGTGGTAGGTGATACATGTCCTAATGTTAGATGGACTGCAGCCAACCTGAATTAATGCCTTTTATGCCCGCACGAGAATAAACATATCCCATAGAGTTGTATATTTAATCAAACCAAGGTGATTTTAGTTGTATGACCATATATATTTGGGCTCGTAGGAGAAACTAGTGGCGCCATCTTGTTCTACACCAACTTTAGTTTTCAAAACTGTTTATGTAAATAGCGACATTTATGACATTAACAACGAGAATAGAATTCTTAACACGAGTTTAAGAGCTAATATATTAAATTATTATTATTATTATATGTATTATATCAAAACGTGGGATAATATCGTATCCTTTACATACATTTTGTAGTGGATTTAAATGACAATTTAAAATTCCTATTTTTCGAAAGATCTTATTGGTTGTTATTAGGATTTACGTGACGAATACTCAAAAAATATATAAAAAACGTTTTCTAATGGGAACAGATCCAATATTTTGGAACTGCAGGTTATTTAATAAAAACCAATACGTTTTTAAACCATTTTGGCAACTAAATTCACATGAAACAAATTGTCTGGCAGTAGTGTAACTTATCGTAGTACTTGAATCAAAGGGTCATGAAGGTATATACATACCTATTATAAAAGGCAAACCTACCAACTGACATACACTTATTTCATCAAAATATATATATTTTTATATTTAAGTATTTATTTTATATACTTATGCTATTAAACATCATTCAGAATATTTATTCATTTCATAAGTTATCTACACACATACAAATGAATACAATTATGACAATGATTTAAAAGTGCTACAAAGGTACTACTTATTTCTTTTAAAAAATCTTTCAGCAGACTTTATTATATTACATTAGAATATAAACATAATATATGTTCCTTTTATATGTTTTAATCCTACATTGGTGAGCAAAAACGAAACGCGATTCCACCCCTAAGGCTAATGACTCACAATCGCACCCCTAGTCGAAAATGCGCGAACCGCCCCGATCGTGCACGAACCGTGCGCGTACTAAAACGCTCCAAAAACACTACAATTCACCTAGAATTATGTAACAAGTTAATTTTTTTACGATATATACATGTTAAATTCAAATTAAAATGTTCGAAAAATCTATCGTCGGTGGTGTAACAGTTGTTTTCGTGCTATACAAAGTGCAGGCGTGATGTGAAAATATTGATTTTCTTGTGACGTACAGTTAACGTTAAGCAGCATACAGTGTTATTATTGTGCATGTGCTTATTATCAAGTGTGTTCCTTTTACATGGTAACGGTTTTTTATATTTAATTCGACGGTTCAAAACCTTTTTGCAATTAACGGACAACGATTTCAGGCCTCGTCTAAAAATAATTATTCCAAAAACAAAATGTCTTAACAGATAACAAATTAGCTAATAATCAAATTAGATGCGGTATTACGGAATTACAACGTATTTTTTTAGAATTATTAAAGCCTATTTCCCTGTATTTATTTACGGACGCCATGCTTATTAATAAAAAACAACGCATAATTATTATTTTTAACATTTTTCTCTGAAATTTTCTTTTTGCGCTAATTGATACAAAATAATTATATGTTTATTTTACTATTGTTTGCTAAAATTGTAACCAATTCTTATATATAAATTTATTTTATTACAGATAATTTATTAAAACAACTAAAATCAATTCTATAACATTCTAATAAGAATTCATACATTTTACTCTATTATAAGAATTTTCGTACATCTAAATTTGCATAGGATACAAACAAGTTCAAAAGTATTAAACGAAAAAAAAAACATTTTTAAATCGATTGTCAAAAATGTCAAGAGAATTCCTTGAAATGGACGACATTATGCCACCGAACGCCAATACAGCGCATTGAAACATTTATTATTTATCGAGCTTCGGCCGATGTCGTCCAAGAGTAGCGAAGTATCTTAGTCCTGAATTTATTTTTAGAAATGTTATCTACGCAGATTGCAAACACAATATTTTATTGACAGCACTCTATTCTTATAATAAAATCACTGCATCATTGTCTCGATTTGATTTAGATAAAAGAATTGAATTATTACGGTTCATTCTTTATAGTTTTGTCATGTTTGTCTGTCTGTCCGTATGTCACAGCCATTGGCGTTATATACATGAAATTTGCAACGTGCAAATATGTGTTATATGAACCGCTATACAATGGTATAGTGAAATTACGGAAAAAATAAATGGTGGCACTCTATATATAACTAAGGGATGAAAAGATTCCAGTGCACATTAGTAGTGGGTCATTATTAGAAGTTTCTGGATGTCTTTTTATCCAAAATCAAAGTCAGAATTGTGCCCTTCCTCTAGACTTTAATACGGGCCTGAAAGTTATGAAAAAAAATAAAGTTGTACTTGAAAAGCAATGAAAATTGCTTTGAACATGAAATGTCATAGCTAGATGTATAAGATATCTTCGGTTACACGCTATTATGCGTACATTTTATTCTACTTATTATTAACTTGGAATTATAACTGAACGTTCATCCCGTCCACGGAACCTTTTTGCTGCTCGTTACTTTTTTTTTCATTTTAGACTACAATGCAATTTCTTTTTTTAAAAACAACCATTCTAAATGTTTCGAAGTAATCGAATTAACTAATCATTGTCGCTTGTTTTAAAAATATCATAAACAAGAACAGGTAGGGCACATATATTGGGAGTTCTTCCTTTTTTTTACTGCCGTGTAAACGTACATATATAGGGAGTTCTCCATAATATTCTCACTGGCGTGCGAAGTTTATTAACCCGCGCTTGTGCTCGTGCCAGCTGTGAAACAGTAATGGGTTAGTGACGAATGTTTATTCCTTCTAGTACAATCAAAACGACAAATGTATCCAATTTTGACAAAAATGTGTTTTTATAAAATAACTCATATTAACGGGACATGTTTATGATTACACGTACACTCATACAGCTGTGGGTGTGTATTCTAATGAAGCTCTATTACCACACCAGAATTCCCTGCATTGTAAGTGCCATGGACACAAACAAATACGAAAACACCCAGGCCCAAAACAGAAATCTGAATTAATCATTTTAATTCTCTAGCTGACCAATGATTGAACTCGGAATCCTCTGCGTGTCAGGTATGGAGACTGCGCCACCGCGCGGGTCGTCATATGATACCCCATAATATCACGAAGATATCGAATCTGCTTAGTCAACATTTTACTCATTTCGTATCGTGGTGCGGTAATTTTCCTTAAATTTCCCGAATAACACTAAACTATTAGACCTTGGAGAAAATGCTAATTTCTTTATGCAATACAATAAACTAGTGGGTGCGTGAAAACGTTTAAAGAACAGTAAAATAAAGTAAAAATACATTTAGATGCAGTCTTCGAAAATAATCATTGTCGTTCAACACACTTTTCATTATGAATTCCGAAATTTGTAATAGAATAAACTCCGTAAAAAAGTGCAAAGAAATCTAATATAAATAACGTTGAAGTCCCAATATGTCTGTGATTTCCAAATAATTGCTCTTTTCTTTTTTCATACGTTCATTTGCATGACACCAAAACGTGAAAAGAAGTTCGCAGACAAAGTCACTAGCGAACCCTAGTTTGCAATAAATAATGCCCTGAATTGACGCATAGCCCACGCAAACGTAGCCACAGACAAGCTAGGTTAATATAAATCATTATTATGTCAAAATTTGGTTACAAACGGGCGTTGGTATTGTAATGACGTCAGATTTTATTCGCGATTTGGTGATTAGTCGTGATGTTTTCATAGGTCACGAGATTATCTTGCTGGATTCTAAGACAATTTAACTGTTAACTATACTCTACGTTACACAATGTAAAGTTATCTATATTTTGATGAACATCCATCAGAATTGGTCGTACTGACAGGTAGATAAATAATACAGTTATATTTTTTGGTATGAGCGGTAACAGCAAACCGCCCGCAATTGTAGACCGTTAATTAAATACTTATTAAAAAGTAATCCGCACTTCACTATTTGATTCTGAGAGGACACTCATTGGACAGGAGTGATGGGCTGATGATAATCAGTACTTGTGCTATCGTATTCTGGTCTGAAAGGATAAGGCCGAAATATATACGAGCTTTCTAACTTCATTCTAAGCGTAGGCCTTTATTCTATCTGGAATTGGTGACCAATAATCGCGACCAGTGTTCATTTAACATCCAGGCCGTATACATTACCCATTGTCACGGCCTGTAACCAAACTCAATTAGGATAGAACCGCTTTTTTCGTATTGAGAGATAAATGTTCCAGAGATTTCTAACATCTTGGATTAGATATTGAATTATGTGCGATTTTTTTTGGAAACAATAATAGTAAAAGAGCGTGTAAGCCACCTGATTTTCACACCTGATTCTCAAACATAATTAAAGTTCTACGTACGTAAATGCGTTACTGTTCCTGAGGGCTAAGACGGTCGCCTCGCGTGTAAGTGTATCAAAGAACCGCACATCTTCAAGTGAACCACAAATTGCTTCACGGCGCATTATGAATGCGGCAGTGGTACCTTGGACGAAGTATAGTTCTACTAACTAAATTATCATTGAAGTCTCTTGGCGGCCAGGCAGATTTCCGGATCTCCAGTAGAAAGGTCCGTAAAGCCGAAGCTTATTAATATTGATAATATCGAATACTAATATTGGACTCTGATCACTATTTCTATAATTGAAATGCAATACGAGTTTGATCAATTTGTTCAAAGGACAAACAGATTTTTTTGAAGCTTCATTTGGTTTGAGTCCCCAAGCACCTCCTCATTAACCCTTATAACAGCATTAAGCTGGTATATTCTTTGAAGGAAGACATTGTAATAACACATCTATGACTTTCAGGTAAGATTCCAATTTTACTTGGGGTCGATTACAGTTTCCCATTGGCAGTAGTGATCACTTCAGATAGTATCTGTGATGTATTTAGTACCTCTGTGCCATAAAAACGTATAATTTTTATTTTATGTTATGAGCTTAAGATCCCATAGCGTTCTGAACTCGTACTCCTACTTGAAGCTCCGTTATAGAATTTGTGAAACTATAAAACCCCTAGACGTTATTCCAGTCTGGATTCGTCTTATTACGATTAAGTTTTGTAGAGTCAAATATACGCCGAAGATCAGGAATAAATCTTAATAATTGATAATTAGATTAAAGTAAAGCACTTGTTGTATGCCAGGAGCTTTTACCCAATGCAGAAAGTCGTTTATCTGCCTTTACTCTCCATCATACGATATCTCCCTGAGGATCCGTCTCGCCTTTGCCTTCAAATTCTAACGTGTTCTTCGCAAGACCTTTGACGCAGATTTCTCCTTATGCTATCATTTTCTGAGATGTAGAATTCTTTTTTAAACGTCCTTGTAATGAGAAAAATCGGAAAGCTTGTAATTTTACTTCGCCAGAATATTGCAGTGCGGATTTGTGCATTTACGGAATGATGATCACATCAACAATATCTACCTAAACCTTAACCATAACCACCTTAAATGATGATCACATCAACAATATCTACCTAAGCCTTAACCATAACCACCTTAAATGA
>DWKL01002163.1:0-13143 GCA_018249415.1 Phareas burnsi | reverse complement strand
AAAAATAACATAGTTTAAAAATCGATTTTTTTGTTTTAATTCAACTGTTACAATAGTAGCTAGGTTTAATGGTTCGAAGAACGCCCTTTTTACGTTTGAACAGCAGCAAATGAGTGTGCAGCCCACCTGACGTCAAGTGATCACTGCAGGCCATGGACACCCACATCTAACTTCACACAGTACTGAAGTCCAGTCTGAGGGCGTAAGTAGATGCGTCTCGATGCGGCTGGAAATACTCCAGAGAACTAAGATGGTCGCCGCGCTGTAAGTGTACCCAACTAACGCACCTTTTCAACCGAAATACGAGAATAGCTTCACATCGGATTATGAACGCGACGGTGGCACCCCTGCTGTCGAAATAGTTCTTCTACCTACATCTCTTGCTCTTTCTTTCTTTCTATATTTTTTTTCTCCGTAATTATTAAAATGTGTCGCTAGTATCGCTCCTACCTTCGTGTCACCCGTGTTCCTCTTCCTCACGAAGCTGAGAGTGGTGACTCCATCCACGAGGCTGCCAGCCAACTTCTCCACGTTTTGCTGGCTATCGAGCCGGGGTGCCGCGTATCCGCTCACCCACGTGTCCATCATGAAAGGTCGGTTGGTGCGTGGGTCCATCCAACCCACAATCGCGTCGGTTTGCGACTGGAAATAATGAATTTAAATAAGGACAGAAGTAGCGAATGAGGATACAGTCTGTTTAATGGTAAGAAAATGAATGAGTAATGCCTCGAACGAGTATTTTTTTATGGTAATAGTGTAGCATACGAGCGTACAGGCCACGTTATGATAAGAAACCACTGCAGCTTACGGACAGCCACATTTGATCTCAAACAGCACCGAAGTCCTATCTGAGGTCTTACAGAGATGCGTTACTACTCCCAGGACCGAAGTCCTATCTGAAGGCGTACGTAGTTATGTTACTACTCCTAAAGACTAAGACGGTCGCCTCGCTGTAAGTGTGGCCTGCAACGGCGCCTCCAACCGAAACACAAGAATTGCTTCACGGCAGATTGTGAGGTCGCGGTGATGCCTCCCAAGACGAACTGTCTACGAATAAAAACATAATTTAACTAAAAATCATAAAGTACATCTGTGTTTGAATTATAACTTGGTCAATACCTATCTTGAAAGATTTATGTATCGTTTACGTATATAATCCCATAAATGACAAACATTATATAAAAGAAAGATACAATACAATATATTTTATTGTGCACACTAAAAGAACAAACCAATAACAAACACATAATAACAAAAATCACATATACAAAAGGCGGCCTTATCGCTAAAGCAGCGATCTCTGCCAGACAATCTTCGGGCGGAGGAATAAGCGGAATGGTGAGGTATGGGTGCATTACAAGCAAAAATATACTTAACTATACACTATTCAGAAGAACTCACCATCTTCCTATCATTGCTGAATCCGATGCCTGTCCAAAGCTTGCTCTGCTTGGTCTTGATAGTGAACTTCACCATATCTTTCCCTCGCTTCAATCCAAGGTATTCCCACGAGGCGACGTAGTCACACGTGTTGTTCGCCACATTGCAGTCCGCAGGAATCTTCCATTGCGCACCGCACTTGTCGTTTTCTAACGATTGTATACCACCGGTAGCAGTGGTTTTTTCTTCTTCTGCAAAAGAACAAAAAGAAGGATTATATAAAGGATATTTTGCACTGATATTGCTCGAGCGGTCACTTGAGTTTACATGCAAAACTATAGGGTCCAGAGTACTACCTTGAGAGATCCCATTTGTTCTGATTACAAAAGCCAACTGTGAAAAAAAATTAAATTGCTTTCCAATAGAAATTTACTATTCGTTAGCACCTATAATATATCTTTGTAGATATGTTAATAGTAATCTCTATAAATAATTTTATAGCATATAGAGACACGATGGTAGCGTACAATAACGCGATACGTTTGATTAGGTTGCTTAAAGATAAAATGTAAGACAGAAATACCAAATGAGCTTACAGCATAGTCTAACTATTGCATTTTATAAATATCTGGGACTAAATACACGGTTTACTACCGCTAATAAATTAGTGAATTCATTCGCTACATTGGTACTACCAGCCAAAAATTGAAATAGCATTTGTATATTTGTCGAACTATGAAAATTTTCACACTGAAATATTAAGAAGTATATTCCTTGTAGAAAGAATACGTTTGCACATCTCTACCATTGTAAGCTTTTCTTTTGGTTGGAAGAAAGTTTTAGCATTAAAATCCACATTTATACTGTTCCATTTTATGTATGACTGCATTTTTTTTATATCCCATTGCTGGAAACGATTTCATCCCACAACTGGAGGAGGCCTGAAACCCATTCTACGCTCCTCCAATGGGGATTGATGGAGGAAAATAGGGCCAACCCATGTTGGATATTTTCAAACCGCCTGCAACGACTTCGGCAATTCGACAAGGTTTTTTTATATTTGAAGAGTTTTGTTATGTATACTGTACTCTATGTTATCTTACCGAAGAAGTTGATCGATATTACGCCTCTCTGGCTCCCGTGTCCGTGGTATTTGATCTCGTCGGGGCGGTAGAAGTCGCCCTTGGAGACACCGGCGGGTGGGGAGTGGATATACCGGCCGAACTCCTGACCGCGCGCCCATATCACATGCATCAGGTCATCTACTAACGAGTGGTCCGTCGGTTCTTTAGCCTGGGAATAGAAAATTGTAATAAGTTTGCTGAGAATTAAATTGGGGCAATAGAAGTAAAGTCTGAAGTTTAATTATTCTGAAATAAAAGACGGTCGCTTCCATTCTATGTGTTTATTAAGTTATTCTTTATAATTACCATGACTACCTCGTCGATAACAAAATGAATTTAAGATGATACTTAAATTAATTATATATAAAACCGTATTCAATTGATATATTGACTATTCATATATTGACACGAGCATATTACAATCTATATTAATATAATATAGCTGAAGAGTTTGTATGTTTGTTTAAACGCGCTAATCTCCGTAACTATCAGTCAGATTTTAAAAAATCTTTTTGAATTAGATAAGTTATTTATTGAGGAAAGTTTATGATATGTAAATACACACTATGATTTTTAGCAACGGAGCAATTGGCGTACAAAGTTTAAACAAAAGAAATATGCGAAATGAGACCAAACGAAGATAACACGGATGAGGTCGGGCGGTTTTTATTCCGGGGATCAAATCCCGCAACTTTTTTCGAAGTTATGTGCTTATTAGAAATTAATTATTGCTTGCTTTAACGGTGAAAGAACCCATAGTAAGGAAACCAATTCTAGTGGTAATGGTGGTAGTAAATTTTTCAAAGGTGTGTGAGGTCTACCAATTCGCACTTCAGGGTGGTGAACTATGGCCTAACTTATCTTATTCTGAAAAGAAACCCGTGGTCAGCAATGATGATGAACTGTAGAAAACTTACCTTTATTTTCTTTCTGAACATTATAGTAGTGACTCCGTTTTCTTCGAACCCTGAAGACGCGGTAATGTCATCGTGACCGCCCCAGAACGTGTCCACGCGAGGCGTAGACCTGGCACCATTCATTAAAAATTTTAAATGTGCAATTCAGTCAACAATCAATAAATCGTTGACTGAATAAAGATGCTAAATACATTTCTGTGTTTTAGAAGCAGCAAACGGTCCTGTTAATAAGTCGTCACAGCTGCCCATAAGATAAATCGAAACGCTTCACATGCCTTACAACACTCTTCAAAGCAGAACACAGTAATAAGATGCCGTTATGAGGCAGAAATAGATGTGGCGGTGTTGCTATTGTATTAAAACTACGATTCTACCACCTAAAAGCTTCTTGGATATTCTTTGCGACGGTCTGTAACTGGGGATCCACTCAGTGAAGCATTTTACTCTAAAATCGGGCATTCTCTAAAAATCTCTCAAAAATAGCTTCAGACTTTCAACACCCCTCTCTCCACAAAATGCATGCTGGTCCAGTGCAACATCGATGCAGGAAGCCTATATCCACTAGGATTAGAGGTATGGATTAGACTAATTTTTTATACGTTCGCTGAAGATTAAGTTAGGACGCCATAAGTACTTACCATGAAACTTTACAGTTGCTATAAGACAGAACTAGATATGAGGGCGCTGCAGTCGAAGTTATGAATTTCAACTGCCATGAGCTATTTATGAAGTCAATAACATAAAAGTTACATTACCTGTCTCTGGTATAATAATCGAGTACTCTATGGTAGTTCCCTCTTGCGGTCCCGATCACAATATCCGTACAGTCCATGGGATTAAAATCAAATTTAGGAGCGTATTCGTGCGCCGGGAAATAGCCTGTAATATTTCATTAATTTAGTTACCAAATTAATATAAAAAATTATAAGTAATACGTAACTTAACTACTAACTTTAAATCTATTCTTACTACAGCTACCCACACTAAAAGGTAATAGTTGTTAACCAAAAAAAGTTGCTAAAATACTGTAAATTAATAATAATATAATTAATAGTCAATAAGTGTTTATAACAACAATAATCACATTAGGAACTGCGGTTTTATTAAGAATGAAATATTTAAGTGATATCATAGAAGTTATACTCCTCCTCCTTGGTTATACTACATTATACTTAATAAATAATATAACGATAGGCGGCTACATATATACTCCAAGTAACGAGCTCCAATCTACTCTTACTAAAGTACTTCTTACTAAAGTGGCTCCAACCATTTTTATGTCCCACTGCTTAGAGAGACCCGGGTTAGAGACCCGTGCTCAGCAGTCCACACAACTAGGGATGGCCTAGAGCATACTCAATCACGCTGCTCCAATGCAGATTGGTGGAGATACTGGTCAGTGGCCAATCGGTGTCGAATGTTTTCAAACCGCCCGCAAGGCCTTCGATAAGGTTTAACGATTACTATCCAATGATAAGAACCGGGACGGCTAGCTTTACGTGTCCTCCGAAGCATGGAAGCACGCATGAAATTTAACCACTAGCGGTCACCCTTCCAACTTCTGACCGCGCCCGACATTGCTTAACTTTGTTGATCGGTTTCGATCTGCGCAAACTGCGGGGCGCCGCGCACTTCGACCTGTGACCTATGACCTCTTACTAAAGTACTAAGTGATAATGTAACTTCCCGAAGACACTAAACGATAATCATACTTACTAACTAAAATTAATAATAAGTAATAACTGCTCTAAGCAATGAATACTTGCTAATGAGTTTAACGACAGTAACTACAATTAGCACTAGTGTCACTAACATATTAAAATTGTTTAGATAGTCTTAAAACGTGAGTCGTTCTACAGTCAATTTGTTTTTTGAATGTTTTACAAGTTGCGCTGTGAAAAGGTCAATACCAAAATAGTTCTGTGAATAGTTATTGAAAAGTGCGATACCGAAAAAAAAAGTCGTTCTACAGTCAATTTGTTTTTTGAATGTTTTACAAGTTGCGCTGTGAAAATGTCGACACCAAAATAATTCTGTGAATAGTTATTGAGAAGTTCGATACCAAAAAAAAAATTCACTTAAATATTTTACGTGAGAAGAGGAACAAACAAATGTACTGGCCACTTGATTAAGCAGCCCATGGACACACATATAACCTCAAATATGACTGAAATACTCATACGTAGGTGTTAACGAAGATAGTCACCTCGCTTGTAAGTATACCCGGCAGCAGCACTTATCCAAGCGAAACACGAATTGTTCTACGGAGGATAGTGAGAGCGGCGGTGGTATCTCCCCGTCGAACTATAGTAGGTCAAACCACCTATCAAAACAATAATAAAAATCGACCTATTACGTACTCATACATAATATTTCAATGCTAATAAAATAATATTTTGCTAAATGCTACAAATATATGTATCTTGTTTTAATTTTTATTATAAAAATGTATATCTTCAATTTCTGTATTTCATTTTTATTTTAAGATGCAGCTCGTGTATACACACGTCTAACCTGAAATATAAATGATCCTATCGACTCTTCACTACTTCTGAGGACTAAGATGGTTGCCTCGATGTTAGTGTATCCGATAACCACACCGCTCTAACCGAAACAAGAATTGCTTCACGGTGGTTTTAAATATTATTCATCTACACAAAGTAGTCATAATATATATTCTGTTAATATATAGAATTTCTGAAGTTACATTTAAAGATGCGATTAAAATCCTATAAATAAAAAAGAATATATAACTGTTATTTAAACCCATTCGATATTAATATCGTAAAAACCAAACCAACAATTCTTTGTTAGATTCCTTTATGTACATCCAACATGTAGTATTAAAGGAGAGAATAGAAGAAGAACAAGAAAAGTCGAGAATGAAGAAGACAGAAGAACAACAAGAGATAGAAAAATCGGGAATAGGAGAGAAAAGGATTAGGAGAATAGAAGTTGTAAGCCTGCCAAAGCATAACAAAGCGCGGTATCATTCGAAGCGTAACATTAAACATCGGTTCGTCTCTTTCTGCCCTTTGCAAATTGCCGATAAAACTGAGACAGTGCTATACTTGAAGCTTATGTTATGTGAAATATATTATAAAGCGCGTTACATTAAATTTTAAAATAGGCAAAATCCTTTTTCATACTCATAATTCCACACTAGGATTCCCTATGTCGTAGGACCATAGACACATGGAAGACGAATACACGAACACCCAGACCCAGAACAGAAATTTAAATTCGTCGTATATGCTTGCCTGGCCGGGAATCGAACCCGGAACCCTTTGCGTGTCAGACTTGCACCACGCGGATAAAAGTGTCATCAGTTTTCAAAGCATTTTAGTTAGAATTATACGTTAAAATATTTCTAAACTAAGAAACGAAATATTTTATTGGAATTTAAACATAATTATAAAAGCTTGTATATAAATATATTGTTTATGTTTGAAGATTAGATAACGAGCATGCTGGCCAACTGACGTTAAGTGGTAATTACAGCCCATGGACACCCACATCTTTTCTCAAACAAAACTGAAGTTCTATCTGAGGTCGTATGTACATAGATGCGTCACTACTCATAAGGACTAAGATGGTCGCCTCGTTATAAGTGTGTCCAGCAACCGAACCCCTCCAACCGAAACACAAACTGCTTCACGGCGGATTATGAGGGCAGCGGCGGTACTTCCCCGGACGTACCGAACAAACGTTCTACCATCTATGAAATGGATGTAGTAAGTGAACATTCCTTACGAAATTACGAAAGATATGATAAGTCGCCACTGATACCTAATATAGCTACATAAACTAAATACATAAGCATCCGTAAAATAACAAAGCATACTGTTGTTTATATTATATATGTAATAATATATTTAACTATTTTTTATTGCGAGAATAATATGTAAACTATATTTTCTCTATAAGCAGTTATAGTTACAGAAGGCTATATACAGTAACTTTAGAAAATGTATAATAATTAAATTACATTTTATTATAATAATAATCATATACATTACATAATATAAAAAATATGTGCGAAGCCAGTGCGTTACCTGTGTCTTCTTTAAGTCCCTTCACAAGCAATTGCTCCATATCCGCTTCAATAGAGGATTCTGAGGTTGGTTCTGGTTCGGGACGAGGTTCTGAGGTAGGTTCGGGACGGGGTTCTGAGGTGGGTTCTGGTTCTGGTTTGGGTTCTGAGGTAGGTTCTGGTTCGGATTTTGGTTCTGGGTTGGGTTCTGGTTCTGACTTCGGCTCTGGGGATGGTTCTGGCTCAGATTTAGGTTCTGGTGACGGTTCTGGCTCAGATTTAGGTTCTGGTGACGGTTCTGGCTCTGATTTAGGTTCTGGGGACGGTTCTGGCTCGGATTTAGGTTCTCGAGAAAATTCTAACTCTGATTTCGGTTCTTTGGAAGGTTCTGGTTCAGATTTAGGTTCTGGGGACGGTTCTGGCTCTGACTTAAGGTCTGGGAAAAGTTCTGGTTCAGATTTAGGTTCCGGGGATGGTTCGGGTTCTGATTTTGGTTCCTGAGATGGTTTTAGTTCAGATTTAGGTTCTCTTAAATTATTTTTTTTGGATTCAGGAGAAATTACATGCTCAGATGGTGTTTCTGACATGAGTTTAGGTTCTGATTCCGGCTCCGGTGTGGGTTCTGGTTCAGGTGTAATTTTCGGAGTGGATTCTGGAGTATAATTAAAAATAGATTGTGGTACGGGTTGTTCCGTTTTTTCCTGTTCTGATTTTGGTTCCGGGGTTGGTTCCGGTTCTGACGTGGGTTCAGGACCGGGTTCGGGATCTGGCTCATAAGCCAAGGATACTAGTTTAAACTTAGGAGATATTGTTGGTGAGGAAGATTTTAATAACTGTTTAGATTTTGGTACGAAAGGGACCCTCGGTCTAGGTTTTGGTGTAGTTATTGGTTCTACAGTTGTGTCCGGGATGGGTTCAAGATCAATGGGTTCGGATACTGTCGGTATTTCTGTTTCATGAGCAATATCTGTGGCCGATGTGTCCACATCTGGAAACAAACCATGCAACATCATATGTATATACACTCGCGTAACGTTATGTTAGTCCGATAAGGGTCAATATCGTGTGTGCTCTCGTGCAGCATCTGGTAATGCTTGTGGGAATTAGCACTCGGGTGTTAATTGTATTTGTGCTTTATTGATTTCTATGAGATACTCACCCTGCGTTTCTGGAGCTGCCGCGCGTTTTTTACGACCTATAATGAAAATGTAATTTGAGTCTTTTATGTTAAACTTTGTACTATTCAAACAAAAATAATTCCGTAACTTTATTTTACAGTCTTAAATTAGGTGTTTTGCCTTACTTATTTTTACTTTATAGACTTAAATGAAGCATTCCAAATGAGCTTTTAGAAGTAGCGAAGCGTCTGTAGCTGATCTCAGGGATTTTTATATATGAGAAGAATAGCAGATGAGCGTGTAGACTCGACATTAAAAGATCGATGCAGTGCTATCGATGAACACCCACATTAAACGCAAAAAGACTTAAGTCCTGCCTGAGGTCATATGTAGATATTTTACTATTGTTGGAGACTAAGATGTTCGCTTCGCTGTATGTGTACCCGACAACCACACATTTCCAACTGAAACACAAGATTTGCTTCAGGGCGGCGGTGGTCCCCGGACGAACTTAACTCTGCCATCTATTCAAAATTAAGTAGCACTTCTATTTGAGCTTGGTTAAAGATGTCTTTAGGCGACAGTGACCATTTATCATCAAGTACATTGCATGCTTGTCGCTATATATTTAACGTACAAATTGACGAATAATTTTTTTTTTTGTAATTCTTACCCTTTGAGCTGGACACTTTATATGATACACTCGTCTTCACAGTGACGTCATTACCTAAATTTTTAAAATCGAATCCATCTAAAGAATGCATCGCTACTCTTTTGTTACGATTGTCGTTCTCCACAACAGTTACTGGCTCTAATTTGGATTCTGAACCCGGTTCTGGTTCTGCCGCGGGTTCTGACGTCGGTTCTGGTTTAGGTTCAGCCGATGGTTCGGGCTGCGGTTCTGCGATCGGTTCGGCTTTCGGTTCCGGTTCCGGTTGTGGTTCTGCGGCCGGTTCAGCTGAGGGTTCTGGTTTCGGTTCCGGTTCCGATTTCGGCTCCGGTTCCGGTAAAGGTTCTGGTTTTAGAGTGCTCGCTGAAAACGTATTAACTTGTTCAAAATTTAATGTATTTGGTAAAACTATTACCCGTTATTGCTTTTTATGTGTAACATTATGAACATATAATATGTATTCCAAAATATAACACTATTCCTTTAATTTTAATATATTATATAATAACAATACGCTTGTATGACATACATCTTTAATAATATTTATCGTCCTTGAGGTACAATGTCGTTATCCAACATGTAGCCGGTTTCGACAATTTGATGTTTTCGTAATCAGTCAAATATTATTACAAGTTTCACTATTAAAAAGTTCTCTATTAGTTCTATGTTTCATACCTCTCGCATATGACATCTAGATATAAAGTAGCACATTTATTAAATTACCCTCTTTTTTTACGATAATTCGAAAAGCGGTTTTGGTGTGTAACGACATTATAGCTTAAGGACGGCAAATATATTGATGTGTAATACTTCGCTTGAATGTCTAAAGTAATAGATATATGACTTATGTAAAGCATTATTTATTCATACGATAAACATTTTTTTTTTACTACTTACGTTTATTCATACGACAATCAATTTTTTACTACTTACGTTGATCCACAGGAGGTCCAAGGACTGGAAAATTCTTACACTCTTTCTTCAAACCGTTTGGACGCCAGCCCACCGCTGAAAGTTAAAATGTTTGATAAGCATTGCGATAAACTTAATTCATCATCATCATAATCATAATGATCATTATCATCATCATCGTTATCAATATCATCGTCATCATAATCATGATCATAGTGAACATTATCACCATCATGGTCATCATTATCATCACCCATTGCTGGCTCACTGCTAGGCACGGGTCTCCTCGATTTATTGCCTATCCCAAATAGAACTTCCACATAAGATTGGTCACAATTTTAACGCTCTCGAAAACTCGAAACGCCTCATTGGTCTCTTTGCCTTATTGCACTCTTCAGACCAGAACACAGCAGCCAGACACTGCCGTTATTGTACAGAATAGGCGTGGCAGTGGGGCCGCTGGAACGCCAACCACGAAGACTACCTTCGCTCACTCATTTATTAACCTCACCAGCATAAGACGTCCCGTTGACCATCATGACGAACTCCACTTCGGGCGCATCCTTCAGTACTCGCCAGTATAACACGAACTCTTTGGACAATTCCCGCTTGCTGTACAGCCCGAGGTTTATATTCTTGTCTTTCCATGGTGCCTCTGGAAATAATAACACAATGGTTGATATTCCTTTTCAAAGTATTCCTTCTGTTGCAATAAACTGAACTACAAAACAAAGCTAGCATAACTTAATCTACCTTTTTATGTTTGAAGAGTAGCCAACGAGCGTAGTTCTTCTGCAATATATTCTGGCATTTCAACAGGTTAAATCTAACCTCAATTCTAATTCCCCTTTTTCGTTAGAAGAGAAGAAAACGAGCGTGCAAGCCATATGATGGTTAGTAGCCACTGCAGCCCATTGACATTTACATCTAACTTTACACAGGACTGAAATATTATCTGTAGACATATGTTGATGCATTACTGCTCCCGAAGACTAATATGATCGCTTCACTTATAAGCGTACCCGACACCCGCACCTTTCCAACCGAACACACAAACTACTTCACGGCAGATTATGGCGGCGGCGGTGGTGCTTCCCCGAAGGAAACCAAAGTTCTACCTCCTTTCGACAACATAGCATTTTACACAAGGAAGTGTCTCCGTGGGCTCTACATTCAGTTGCCGCAAGAATAATCTAACCTTTATTACATCCTTTCCCGTAGAACACGTGCGGACAGGAGCACATCCTGCTTGGCGATGCTGTGAAGTCGATATGGAGTCGATATTTACTCAAGGGAGCGTCTCCGTGGACTCTGTAGCCAGTTGACGCAAGAATACTCACTCTTATTGCACCCCTTCCCGTAGAACCCGTGTGGACAGTAACACATCCTGCTAGGTGATTCCGTGGCGTCGATGTCCACGCACTTGCCGCGGAGGCCGCAGTCGCTGTCCTCGGCGCACTCGTCGGCGAACTGGCAGCGCGAGCCCGAGTGCATCTTGTTGCACTTGCATCTGCCGAGGATGTGGAAGCCCTTGCCAGAGCACGTCTCGTGGTATTCCTTGCCTGGTCAAGCGGAATGGGTGTTTGTGTGAGGTAAACGTAATGAGGATCTTTGTAGTGATTATCCTCGAACTATTGTCGTATTGTTGTACATCTTTTCTCAGAATGGCAAGAGCTTTAAATGCGATAGCCGCTTGCAACCGTTCTCAGGAGTAGTAACGCATCTATGTACAACCTCACATAGGACTTTATTCCTGTTTGAAATTAGATGTGAGTGTCCACAGTATGCTGTGACCAATTAATTTTAGGCGACCCGCGCGATAGTTTGCTACTTTTCACATATTAACAAAAACACGAAATGAGCTCAATAACACACGCACCAAACTCGAAGTAAAAGTCTGTTAGACCGTGGAATTTAATGCAGGATACACTTCAATGACTAAAACTAAAACGGAAATTGTGCGATAATCTATATTTAAAATTGGATTTGTATTTAAAGTAATTATTATTGTTTGATAAATGAGCTTTAGTTACGAAATGTTGAAATGTAGTTTCAACATTCATGACAAAACATTCTAAAGGTATCTTAATGGCATACCTACGCCAGTTCAATTTCCTCTGAACACATATAATTGGAATGTATATATCCGTTCTTTTATGTACTCTTATAACAGTTGTTATAATTTATTATTAATTGCAATTTACAGAAGGTGACGAAAATCTTTGGCGATACGGGATCACCTAGTTTTAATCCTCTAAAATAAACGATGTCCTAAGTAAATCTATTTTAATTCAAATATTACCGATAATGAATACTATGTTATTTATAAATAAAAAAATATAGTATTAATAGACCTTCTGTTTTGTTTGATTTTAAATGTGGGAGTACATGAGCTGCAGTGACCACTTGAGATCAGTCGGTTTGCACATCCGTTTGCTATCCTTTCAAAAGCGTTCTCATTGAAAGGATAGAAACAAAAATCCCTTGATAGTGGATAAGAATGAGCCCTAATAATCTATCCATTCGCCGAGACGTCTGTCCTCAGAAATGATACAAAAATCGCTCAATGATGCATAAGAACAAGCTCCAATAACGTTTCCATTCGCCGAGACGTCTGTCCCCAGAAATGAGACAAAAATCGCTTGATGATGAGAACGAGCTTTAAGAGGGTACTAGAGGCGAGACAACTCACGAGGCACGATGTCGATGTCTGCGCAAGACCAGAACCGGTAGTTGGTCCCCCACTCTCCCGCCTCCCGTTGTAACTGCAGTGTACAGTTTTCGCATGTAAAATCGCTCGGCAATCGCACTTCATATTTCTGCGCCCTGAAATTAATATATATATATTAATACATGAAAACATAACTTTGTACTCCATTATCGCCAAAGAAATTTAAAATGTCGGATTGACTGAAGTACCACCGCCGCCCTCGTAATCCGCCGTAAAGCAGTTGTTGTGTTTCGGTTGGAGAGGTGCGGTTGCCAGGCA
>DWKL01002162.1:0-13148 GCA_018249415.1 Phareas burnsi | reverse complement strand
CATTACTCTCCACTGCTAGGAAAGAGTCTCATCTCGTGATGAGAAGGGTTGGGTCATAGTCCAGCAAGTGGTAAACTCGAGAATGTTACAAAGAACTCTCAGACGAACTTCCTCGCAACATTTTTCTTCACCATTCTTCAAACGACAATTAATTTCTAATACGCCGAAATCCGCAAAATTAAAGATGCGTGTAGGATTCGAACTCTGGACCTCCAGCATAAGAATCCGAATTTGCCAACAAAGCTATCATTGCTACAAATTTCAATTTGTATAATATTTACAATTAATTCAATTAACATGATTATCTTTAAGCAATTAGTGTATGCTCGTTCGCTACGTGTATAGAATTAAAAAGCTAGAATTGAATTAGGTTGCGGTGTGACAGCTCCCGCTGCGCAGAATGGACAGAAGAGTCCCTGAAAAGAGGAAAAAACTTTGTTTTTCCGAGGCGAGCGCCTACAATCCTCTATTGACTTATTTTTCGAGCATTTGCGTATCTCTCATCTAGGTTAAGGACAGATATTTTGCGGGCAAAGCTTTATAGGTCTAAAGTTCCTAATTAAAATTCAATTATTTCTCTACAGGGAGGTCTGCAAAAAACTCACAGACGTGTAGGTTGTTGCAATGTTTTTCTTCACTGTTAAAGCGAGTGATAATTAATTTCTATTATGCACATAATTTCGAAAAATCAGAGATACGTGCGGGATAACAATTACGGACAGCCAGCGCGAGAAGCCGAGAGAACCTTATCCACTAAGCTATCACTTCTTAGGATATCACTGTTAAGGACAGCACTGCTTTAAATAAATAAAGAACACTAAAATCCAATATCAGGATCAAATGAAAAAAATCGATCCAAACAGAACACCTGATCTCGTAATTACGTCCCATGGATTCTGGGTGTAAATAAAAAAAAAGTTAATTTTAAGGGTCTTTACCCATCGCAGCGCGTCGGCCCGTGAAATTCGGATTGCGGACTCGCTTGTTACCTCCGATGTAACGGGTTTATAAGCGAGGGTAATGTTGAATTAAAATTTTTTGCACTGTTTCGTTGAGAGGTAAAGTAGAGGAAGCGGTAGGGGGGGGGGTTTACATGAAATAAGAGTATTGATTGAAAATTACTTGGCGAAATGAAGCTTGAAATTAATTTTACTGAATTATATTTCGAAAGCATTCTGAAGCGAGCCTGTGTAGGTTGTAACCGATTTGCAAAGTTAAGCAACGTCGGGTGCATTCGGGAGTTAGATGGATGACTGCTAGTGGCTAAGTTTCATGCACGCTTCCATCCTAAGGAGAGTTCGTTAAACTGTTGGTCCCGGTTGTTATTATTGTGAGCGGATTGTGAGGTCTTGTGAGCGGATTGAATACATGCGACACTTATTGGCCACCAGTACACAATGGAGCAGCGTGGTAGAGGATCATCGAGACCTTCTCCAATTGTGAGAATCTGTGACCGATAAAACATAAAAAGGGTTGTAGCCAGCAGCCATATATTCATCACCATCAGCCTTTGTCTCTTCACTGCTGGATGTAGGCCTCTAATATGACGCGCCACCACAAACGGTCCTCAGCCCTTCTCATCCAACCTGTCCCTTTTGTCCTCTTAAAGTCTTTGGTCCATCAAGGCAGAGGGTGCCCTATATTAAGTTTGCGAGTATGCGGTCTCCATTCGAGAACACCCCTACCCCAATCATTCTTAAAGAAGACCCCTGCCCAGCATTGGGACTGTAATGGGTTGATAATAAACGTGCCTGGTGACCGCATTAGCAGCTTCCATTGTATAAAAAAGAAAGAAAACAAAAATAGGGAACAGTAGAATATTTTTATTCTTATTTCCTCATTACGTAAGTCCCAGTTTATACCAAAAATTAAGATAATAACCAAAAAAATCCACCGATCGTCGAAATTTCCAAGCCAACTCTTCGAATTCGCGAAGCAAAGCGATATTTTGTATTTTTGAATACAAAGGGGGCAAAAAGTCCGCCGTTTGTCTGACTCAAAGCGGGGCAGCGGGAAATTTTGAATTTCTCTTTTTACTTCGTACCTCCTACTACGGAGAGTCGAAAATAGATTTTTATATTTTAATGATAACATTTAAAATGTGCGCGTATATACAAATAGGATTGTCTGTTTGTGCGTGTGTGTGTGTTTTTACCTTTAGCTAATGGTCCTACAAGCCACGTAATGTTAAGTGTCATTATAGACTATACAGGCCTAAATTAACCTCAAATACGACTGAAGTCATATTTGAGGTCGTAAGTAGGTGCATTACTATTCATGAGAGCTAAGATGTTAAGTTTCCAAGATTAGTCCTTACAGACATACATAAATAGAGATTCAAAAAAAGGATTCATACTTTTGGTGTTATACAAGTAATTAAAAAAGATATGAAATCACACGCGCAAGTGACAGATGGTAGAACTATATATAGTTCGTGCGTGGAATTACCAACGCCGCCCTCATAAGTTGCAGAAGTGCGCTTGCCGGGTACTCACAGAAAGGCGACCATCTTAATCCTCAGGAATTGTAACGCATCTATGTATGAACTCAGATAGCTTCAGCACTATTTAAAGTTGCATATTAGATTAGGGTGTCTATAGGCTGCAATAACCACTTAACATCAAATGGCTTACACGCTCGTTTGCTATTCTTCGTATATAATTTATTTCAATTAATTTGACCAAGCCTCAACCACGCGTGGCCTGGTTCAGTTAGTTTATTCATATATTTTTTTAATTCCATAAAAAATGTAAAGATGGTAGAACTTTTCGTGGTTCGGCTTCGAAGGCACCACCGACACATAATTGCCTTTGCAACACACACGCACACACACACACAGTGCCAGACTTTGGTGTGTACTGGCTTGAATGATGTATGACAATCACTAACAAGAGGCGTTCCAACTCAGACATCAGGGGTAGCAATGGGTCTGTGAAAGAATGACCTCGGTAGAACTTCAATCCTTTTTGGGGTTAATCATAAATGTCCATGGGCGGCAGTGGCCATTGCTACGTCTATCCTATGAAAATATATATATATAACATAGGTGTCCGTAATTTGAAAATATCGGGAATTCTTATTTGAACACGAAAATGTATGGGGTAGAGTCACGCGCGGGCACTAGTTTTTGAATGGGTTAAAATATAATTTTTACTACGTTTGTACCTCACACTAAGTCCGCCCGTAAAATGTGTTTTAATTAAAGAACACCGTTTGTCAGTGTTAATTAGTAAAAATCTACTTTTTTACATTTTATACCCCGATGTCGTAGTGTGATAATATACATCAGATTTTGATGTTACTTTTATGTTAATTATGAATGTTAGCTTTGCGAGTTGGGTTCAACTGAGCATCCTTATGTTATTGTATTTAAAGAGGATGTGGATATTTGCTGTTGTTGAAAGAAGGACCAGGCGGTAAGTGGTAGAACTATAGTTCGTTCGGGGAGGTACCACCGCTGCCCTCATAATCCGCCGCGAAATATTTCTTGCGTATCAGTGGGAGAGGTGTGGATGTTGGTCACATTTTGAGAGATTTTGAGCGTGGCTTAACTTTTTAGATCGGTTACCATGTACGCAATCCATGGAGCTATGCGGGCTTTATTGTTATTCATATAATTTATATAAACCCTTTTAAGTTAGTTATAACTAACACATTTTATAGTATAAAATAGTTCTGTTATAAAAAAAATCAAATTAAACTCGAAATTTTCACTATCGAGTTTAATTCGACATTACCATAGTATCCCGGGATTACAATCAGTCCATATCCCCCTTGTTTCTCTATTTTGATCTCTTTAATACTGACTTTTGTTCGCTTATACTACTAATTACCTTATTTTGCATGATAAAGCGAATTGTTCTTGTGTCAATTCGGACGAAAAATCTCGCATTTGCATTTATATTTCCATTCCCTTTTATGTTTGGATCAAGCTAAGTTTTGAGAGCTTTGAACCTTGCTGCTTCTAAATTCTACGAGTAAATTGATGCCAGCAAAGTATAATAACAATAGCTAGATGGCGGCACTGACTTGCACTAGATACATGTTGTGTGTCAGACTTCATGTGGGTATAATGCGAGTACAGCATTATTGCAACTAGCGCCCTCAATTCATTTCACGTTTTCCGAGCCAAAGCCGACGCAAGAGTGATCCCAAACTAGTTACACGCTGTACGTAAGACTTAATGTGGGTACTATATATCGCAACTAACGCCCTCAATTCACCTAACGTTTTCCGAGCCAAAACCGACGCGTGTCCGCTCAAAGCGAATCGCTAATGATATTGATCCGGTTTTCCCATAATCGCGTCCGTATGATTAGAGTCCCCATGATAGCCGTATCTACGTGTGTTTGATGTGGGTGTGTTTAATATTTTATGAGTTACATGATGTCATTGATGGCGTTGTTACTTTAAAAAAAGTTAATGGATATCCTCGATTCAGAAGTTATACTTCATTAAAATATATTGCGGATTGTTTCATTAATCATTAATAATAAGATACACACTGACTTTGCCAATATATCACATCAGTGTCTTCTAATTTAAAGGTTGTATAAGAAATTATATGCAGTATGAGCTTTTGATAGGTGGTAGAACTACGGACTGGGGAGATACCACTGCCGCCCTTATAATTCACCGTTGCGAGCAAGACGACACGACTGTCTTAGTCCTCAGGAGTAGTGACACATCTACGTAAGATCTCAAATAGTACTTTGATCGTGTTGAGGTTAAATGTGATTTCGACAGGCCGTACTATAAGACACATGACACGTTTTAAATCAGAACATAACGAACATATTTAAATTGAACCTATTTCAAACAGGTGGTATTTAATTAACCATCAAATATATTTCATAGGTGGTAGAACTATAGTTCGTCCGAGGAGATATCACCGCCGCCCTCGTAATCCGCCGTGAAGCAATACTTGCGTTTCGGTTGAAGAAGTGAGATTGCTGTGTAAACGAGACGACCATCTTATACCTCGAGAGTAATGACGCATCTATACACCTAAAATAGGAATACAATTCTATTTGGGATCGAATGTAGGTGCACATGAGCTGTAGTGACTACTTAACATCAGATGACCTGCACGCTCGTTAGCTACTCTTCTAACATAAAAAAATCAATAATTCAAATCGCACAGCAGACAGTTTAACTATCTTTAACAATGTTTTCCATAGAACGTTGAGTCTGTTTCAAACTGGTGTTTAATTTACAAAACCATCAACTATCCTATCATAGTCCAGTGCATTATGTCATGGAAGCTAATCAAGTCGTTATTAATCGCTTTGTTAGTGCGAGATTATTCATTGCGCCATGTTTCGGAGTTGCTAATTCCGCAAAAAGCAATAATGGACCCCGTTTATACAGAAGCGGATCATTCCATTCTATCAAATGTAAGCCGGCGGTATTATAACAGCATCTAATAAATAGATGCTTTTAAAAATTCGATTCCATCTTTCTTTTGATAGGTGATTGAAATACAATTCGACCGGGGAGGGAACACCGCTCACAATTCGCCGTGAAACAATACTTGTGTTACGGTTGGAGAAGTGCTATTATCGGGTCCTCAGGAGTACTGACACACGCACGTACGTCCTTAGACCGTACAGCTTTAGACCTGTTTGAGGTTAGATGTGGATGTACCTCGGTAGAAGTGACCACTTAACATCAGGTGACCTGCACTCTCGTTTGCTACTCTTTAAGTACATTCAGTAGGTATACTATAAAAAATAAATTAATTATCGCTAGCTTTAACGGTGAGAGAAAACATCGTAAGGAAACCCGCACATCTTGAGTTCTTTGTATAATTTGCGAAGGTGTGTTAAGTGTACCAATCCGCTCTTTGCAAGCGTGGTGGACGATGTCCTAACCATTCTCAATCTGAGCTCAGCAGTGAAAAATTAATGGGTTGGTGATGATGATGATGTAAAAGTATACGATAAATTATAACACCATAATTTCAATGATATTTAGAGTCTAATTCCCGTTCGTGTCCCGGTACGAAGTTGCTAATTCCACAGAAAGCTATAACAGTTACCGGAACTGTCCGATTGTCGGCGGGCGAATTGGACTCTTGACAACGGTCCCATGTTTCATACTATTCACTTTTATACCTCTGTTTCATTTTTACCAACGGCGACTGATGGAGCGTTATGTTTTTCGAGTGTATGTATGCCTACTTCTCTGACATGGGATATGGCATAAACGGCTCGATGGGTTTCAACATATAGGTGTCGTTAGTTTCGTCTTGGTAGCGCGAGTGACAACGTGTACTTAATTAAAAATCTGAAAAAAAAAAATTAAAATCTTTAATTACCTTTTTTCAACGCTGTATATGGCTCTTACTTAGTTAAGTGTATTTCCACTGGGGTTTTTTTTTGTTTCAAATGTAATTAGTTCTATTTCTTATGATACATATTTGTATACGTAGATACAGAACATGTGAGATAGGTGTTGGAACTCTATAAGGTACGTTGCGGCGGAAACACAATCACACTTATTTCAGTCTCACGAAAATCAGGCAGTTCATTCGGGGAGATACCACCGCCGTCCTCATAATCCACCGTAAAACAATACTCGCGTCGGTTGGAGAGGTGCGGTTGGCGGGTACACTTACAGCGAGGCGGCCATCTTAGTCCTCTGGAGGAGGAGCGATGCGTCTGCGTACAAACTGAGATAAGGCCTCAGTCCTGTTTGAGGTTAGACGTACATACGTCTTGATACCAAGATACTTGATACGTCAACCTTGATACCAAGGTTCGACAAGGCTTAATGACAACTATCATGATAACAACCGGGACCGGCGAATATCGTGCCCTTCGAAGCACGAAAGCACTCATAAAACTTAGCTATTAGTTTACCCAGCCACCTGCTGACCACGCCTAACGTTATTGAACTTTGTAGATCGGTTTCGATCTGCACAAATGCCGGGGCTACACACTTCACCAACTAACACAGATGTCATAAAATGGCAAACACTCCTAATATTTTTCCTACATCCACCATAGGTGTCACAAAATGGAAACGGCTTAAAAGCTCCGACTTCAAAGGCCGATAAACTAAACTAAACTAAAAAACGGAAAAGACCATTCAAAGTGGAAACTGGAGGCAACAGGCGGATAACGACTTAGTTAATTTCCGTTGCTGCCGTGTGGTGTGAATAAAGGTGGTTAAAACTTTGTGTATGGTTTTTTTCGGCCTCATCGCTAGAAAAACTTTGGAGTAAATACATTTGATAGATGGTAGAACTGTATGTTGAAACAGGAAGGTTTCACTATCGCTCTCACAGTTCACTGTGAAGTCATTTTTGGGTTTCGGTTGGAGAGATGAGGTTGTTGGGAACACTTACAGGAAGGCTACCATCTTAGTCCTTAGGAGTAGTAACGCAACTTCGTACGACCTCAGGACCCCAGTCGTATTTAAGGTTAGATGTGGGGGTCCATGGGCTGCAGTGACCATTTAACGGGTAGTCGGCAGGATCGTTTGCTATTCTTCAAAATAATGAAAAGGGAATTGTGTGGAGACACATTTTCTACTTCTCACCATCATCATATAAACCAATCCTCCTCCTCAATCCTCAGAATGAGAACCACCACGCTGGTAAATTGCGGATTGGTAGACTTCGAGATACATTCGAGAACTTTACAAAGAACTTTCAGACGTGTAGCTTTCCTCTCGATATCTTCCTTCACTATTAAAGCTCGTGATAAATAATTTCTTATACGCACATTACTTCGAAAAATCAGAGGTCCGTGCGTGATTCGATCTTCGGACACTAGGCGTGAGAGACCAGAATCTTCACCACTGGGCTGTCACAGCGTACTAGGATATCACTCTCTACTTCTAAGCTACAAAAACCGAAAAGATATTGATACTGATACTGACACTGATACTGATTGATATTGATACTGACACGTGGTCAAATATCAATCCACGATTCAGTCAAAATGTAATCCAGAAACAGACACAATCTCATTCAATGAACCACGTCGCCCCGAAACCTTGCAAATAAATTATATCCGACCGCACCAACGCATCCAATTTGCATTAAGTGTGATCACCATAGTGATCAACCATTAAATTTTATCTCCGCGCACAGCGCAGGGTACGGTCAGCAAAACGAATGCCCGCAGTGCACATAAATCTAGGGCCGCTAACAGCTTTTTGCACTTATTTTGCCGTCGTTACTGAGTTATTGAGATGTCGTAGCGGCAAGCGGTTTTGTTTTCATTATCTAGGTGGGACCGAGTGAATGACCTTATTCCCCTTTTCCAATTTGTCGCCTTGTAAAAGGAAAGTAGTTCGCTTGTTTCTATTTTGTTGATGGTACTCTCTCTATTGCATACAATGCAATGCAATACAATACAATACAATGCAATGCAATACAATCCATTGCAATACAAGGCAAAACAATGCAATGCAATACGATGCAATATAATGCAGTACAATGCAATACAGTGCAATGCAATGCTATACAATGCAACACAATGCAACACAATGCAATACAATGCAATACAATACAAATATTTTACAAAAATACACCACAAAAATAAAACATAAATAAAATGAATTGATAGATGGCAGAACCATAGTTCGTTAGGACAGGTACAACTAACGCCCTCATAATCCGTTGTGAAGCAATTTTGTGTTCTTCACGGCAGATTATGAGGGCGGCGGTGGTACCGTCCCTGACGAACTATTATAGTTCTACTAACTATTATTGCTTGCTTTTAAAGGCATGTACTATCCAGTGCAGTACAGGAGTAGAGCCTCCTGATACATTATTTTGAGCGCTAGTTTCCCCTTTTAGAAATAAACCTTTTCACGTTGATTTCCAGTGAAGCGCCAGCGGGTTGCGCCGTAGCGATTGACGGGCGATTTTTTTTTGGCGGCTAACTTTTGGCATGCCCTATTAGATTGTTCTTTTTCCATTCGCTTTGGTTTGTATTGAATTTTCGGTTATAGTTTTAATATATACATTATCCAACACGATGGCGACGTGCGGATTGGTACTTAAGGTACTGGGAAGTTCAATATTTTACACATCTTTGGGAACTTTTTGAAGAACTCTCTGTCATATAGTTTTCCCCACGATGATTTTTTTTCCTTTAAAGCAACTAATAATTAATTTCTGACTTTTTATATCCTATTCCTTTTTATTCCTGGATAGGATCTGTGCCAACATTCTGGGGAGGTTATACCCTGCCATGTGTTGGATGTTTTCAAACCACCCATAAAGCCTCCGACAAGGTTTAACGATCTATAATTACAACCCGGACCGACTGTTTAACGTGTGCTCCGAAACATCCCTGGAAGTACCCATGAAATTTAGTTACTAGTGGTCGTCCAACCAATTTCCGAGCGCGTCTGACTTTGCTTAACTTTGTAGATCGGTTGCGATTTGCACAATGCGCTTCAATAGTTATATAATTAGTGACGACATAATTCAGTTTGCAACTTTAAGTAACAATGATACCCTAGTGGTTAAGATTCCGCCCTGTCGCACTAGAGATCCGGGGTTCAAACCCGCACACACCTCTGTACACCTCTGCTGGAAATTATGTGCGTATTAGAAATTAATTATCACTTGCTTTAACGGTGAAGGAATACGTCGTGGGGGAACCTACATGCCTGAGAGTTATTTGTAAAGTTCTCGAAGGTATGTGAACTCTACCAATCCACACTTGGCCAGCTTTGTGGACTATGGTCTAACCTTTCTAGTTCTAAGTGAGACTTATATCCAGTAATGGGGCATGAATGGGGTTGGTGATGATGACATAACAAGGGCGTCTGAAATACAAATCCCGGACTTTGAACGTGAATACCACTGGACTGTCACCGCATTTACATAACCCAAAAAGTTTCTAAGCAAACAAAACTTAGACCCATTTTGCTCGTCGATACAAGATCGTGGCCAAATTCATTTATACCATCCCAGGGTACCTCGGGGAAATCGGTCGCTCTTTTATTCTATCTGCGATCTATCTTCGCAACAAACCACCCCTGTTTCCTCTAACAAAGACTGTTTGTCTATACCTTGTTCAAACCTTGTTTACAACCTGTTCGTATCGTTTGTGATGTCATAACTATATTGTCTATTGTTTTGAGTGGTTTATAGACCTCGTAGTTACAGAGGGTTTATGAGGTCGATCACAGAGAATAACAATATTTATGTCATTTGGAGATGAAGGTAAATAACTTTGTCTCCCCAACGTAAAACTACATATCAATCATCAAAACACCCATGAAGACTGAAAATACAAATTTTTATAGTGTAACGTGTGTAGTTCAGAACATCAAATACTTAAACGCATGTCGTAATAAGCAGTGATAGCTTAGTGGTTAAGATCCTGTCACTCCCGCTGAGTGTCCGGAAATCAAATCCCGCACGCACCTCAGATTTTTCGAAGTTATGTGCGTATTAGAAATTATCACTTACCTTAACGGTGCAGGAAAATATTGTGTGGAAATCGACACATCTGAGAGTTCTTTGTAAAGTTCTGGAAGCTGTGTGACGTCTACCGATTCGCACTTGGTTATCGCGATAGACTTTAGTGCTAGAACTGCCAGGGATATATTTATTTTTATAGGTAGTAGGACTAAAGTTTATCCAGGAAACACCACCGCGGACCTTACAATCTTCTGTGACGCAATACGTGTTTCGGTTTAAAAGGTTGTTAGGTTTGAAGGGTTGAAAGGGTTCGGTTGTCGGGCACACTTATAACTTTGACGACCATCATATCCCTTATGAGAAATGATGCATATTCTTACGGCTTCAAATAGGACTCCTAAGGACTAAGGTGGTCGACTAGCTTGTAATTGTACACGACAATATATCTCCAACCGAATTTCATTTATACCGCCTTGAAGAAATTCTTGTGGAATTGATGAGGGGGGCGGTTGTACTTCCCTACTTGTAAGTGTACCTGACAACCAGACCTCTCTTACCGAAACAAGAATTGCTTCAGCGCGATTTATGAGAAGGGATTCAAATACGAGTTACAAAATTAGATTCCCCTTTGTTCTTCGGATATCTCAAATTACTTGACAGTTCATTAAGCTTTCTCACTTTATCACGGTTCGTTAATGGCTAACAGTGTTATGTGTATTATGTGTGCCGGTAAATAGTGGATTTTAAAATGGATTTATTTATTTTGCTGAGTTCAGTTCTAATTTCCAATCTCCTCTTCTATATACTTTACTTATGCTGTAGCACAAACATTATAATTAGCTGTAACTGTTTTTATGTCCCACCGCTCCATAGTGAGTACTCCGTAAGTGCTCCTAAAATCCTTCGGTCTCCTTTCCCATCTTCTCTCTCTCTCCACTCCTCCCTCGCTTTCCACTTCTCTCTCGAGTTTAGATGTGGGTGTGCTGCATTGACCACTTAACATCAAGTGGCCGCACGTTCGTTAATACTCTTCATACATAAAGACAATTTTTCTAATTTCTAATTTCTGTACGAAAATCAACGCATCATCGAAGGCTATTTTCAAATTCACTCTTTAGCGGTGTTACTTACATATAGCTTTTCATCACTCCTTTGCTAATTTCACGGTTCACGACGTCCAAATTAACTTTTCTATAGCAATGTATAGATTCAAATACATATTAAGCAATATATTCTTCGATTGGTCTTACCAGTAACGGCCATTACAGCTCGAGACTGTATTACTAAGATGCCCATTAAATTGTTCAAACGGTTTTTAAGGTGCGTTTGACGCGTATGGGTAATTCTCCCGTCCCTAAGGTAAAATGCCGCCGTGTACCACAATTTTCGAGTTATGGCTAAAAAGACGGTACTTTTTTTTATTACTGTTACTTAAGAAGTAGACCCCCCAAGCCTTCTCTAGCTGTGAGGAGAGATCCGTGCCCAGCAGTAGGGCATAAAAACGATTCTTCATCGACCCGTTAATGTCCCAATGCTGGGCATAGGTCTCCTCTCAGAATCAGAAGGGTTAGGTCATAGTCCACCACGCTGGCCAGTGCGGATTAGTACTTCACACACCTTCAAGAACTTTGCAAAGAAATCTCAGATGTGTAGGTTTCCTCACGACGTTTTCCTTCACCGTTAATGCAAGTGATAATTCATATCTAAAACGTACATAACTTCGAAAAATTCAATGTGCCTAAGATCTGACCATGAGACCTTCAGAGTGTAATGCAGTTAGGTCACTAGTTTTCCCCACCTTAATGTCATCCCAATAGAAATGCTAATAATTAACAGTAGCAGACGTGACTCGGTGAAAAACCCTGTGATAAAGTTAGGATAAAACCACCACGCAACCATCCGCGACCAATATGTATAATGGTATATATACTAAGATACACATGCACGTATTTATAAAGAAGTAATTACTTGTTGCTTTGTACTTTCTTGATAAAATCATAGCTGTCACTTCATAAAATCGCCATTGATTTGATTTGATTGATTGCTTGGGTGGGGATGGGGAAACAAACTTAATATGCTACATACTTGAAACTGAGAACATACGTGCCAACACAGCAAAAAAGCGATAATCGAATGTATGTTGCCCGCGAAATTTCAAGTCACCTTACTTTTTGAACACATCCCGTATTGTTTGCGACACACCGGCGCCAGTGTTACCACACCCCTCGTATTAATACAAGTAAAACGATCAATCACCTTATCTATGATCTTAGTATCTCTATGAAATATACAGTACTCATTCATACTTGTTCAGTTCAGATCCACAGAGCTACATATTTACAGATGTGCCATCGTCGCTTGGCACGCAATGTTTTAAACGCTCATTAAAGATCACATTGAGCGCTACCTTAGGTAGGTGTCAAGAAAAATGGTAAGCCCTTTGTGGTTCGATTGTAGAAGCACCAACGCCAAACCTATTCTTATTCTGAGTTGACCGCTGATGTGTTCTGGATATAAAGGTGTGGTACGAAAAAACACTTATACAAAACGTTCCAACTTAGTCTTCAGTCGTAGCAACGCATCTGTGGCTGATTTAAAATAGAACTTCAACCGTTTTTGCTAAAAGTCCATGGACAGCAGTGACCACTTTCCATCAGGTACGCTATAAGTTCGTTTGCTACTGCTTTTAATAAATAAAATAAACAAAATGGTGAATAACCATGATTAGATTCATTACATACTTTCAATGCTATTA